>CAUZXS010001140.1:10000-86561 GCA_963585895.1 Sepioteuthis lessoniana | reverse complement strand
CGTCTTGGAGGAAAGAACTCTATTTAAAGCCCTTAACAACACATAGTCAGTGTTGGCAGATTAAAATCCAAAGGCTCATTTCTACCAATATGTGTGAGTCAATATGGATAATATGAGTCTGTAGTGAGATAGGTTAAATGGTGTTTGCAGAGATAATTTGTTTAAACACACACACACACACACACACACACACACACACACACACACACACACACACACACACACACACACACACACACAGAGGAAATATACGAAATGTACATATAATATATATTTCCAAAACAAATTTCTATCTCCGTGTTTTTTATCTTTGAACTGCACAATAAACATATGTAATGCTATTTATAGAGTATTTATAATTACAGTGAAGTTTATAAAAGCCGTATGTGAAAACAAATTTAAAAACGAATTCCAGTAAATGAAGAAATATCTCCGTAAAGTAAGTTTGATGAGCCATAAGCTTCGTAAAAATACCAGTTACTCAAGGAATGTGTTAAATTGTTTTAGGTGCTTGTTATTAAATGTGCATTTTAATACTTTAACCATATATACTTATACATATCAGGGTTGTGGCGATATATATATATATATATATATATATATATATATATATATATATATATATTAGCCCTGTATCCTCCTCTATTTTCAGTACAAAAACGTCGTTATCATAATAATATGAGTGAGAGTATTTTCTTTCCTTTGGATATATAAATTCAAATATAACCACGATCTTTTGTTTGATTACAAAACTCTACCATTAACTGATCTGTCTCTCTCTCCATCTTTCTCTTTATATATATATATATATATATATATATATATATATATATATATATATATATATATATATATATAAAGTCTCTTGTTATTTTTTTTGTCCGTAATTTTCTATTCAAGAGGCATCTTGTTTGCGTCACTTTATTTTATTTCTTATTTTTTTGCCCTTATGATATTCTTTTTTTCTTCTTTTCTCTTTCTTTCTTAACCTATATATCTGGGGCTGTAAACTGCATCCCTACTGAGGGATAAGACTTACAGCAACTAGTGTGTAAACAATAAATAGCAATACTAGAAAACAACTATACAGGGTGCGGAAGCAAAATATAAAATAATCTTCAAAACGTTTTGTTTTTACTCGACTTTGTCAACTTTTTGAAAAAAAAGAAACGTGATGAATCTGAATTTTTCTGATTTGTTCAATTTATCCAGAATTTTTTAAATAAAAATTCAACCTAATATGAGTTAGCAAAAAAAGAAACGTCAAAGAATCTATTATTTGTTTAACGCCGAAACGACACTAAACTTTCTTTATCTACCGTATACAAAGCAAATAATCTTTTTTCCTGAAAAAAAAAAAAGCTTAAGGAAAAGTAGAGGATTGAACAAAAATCGAAAAAAAGGCCTATTAAGTGCTCTCGCTACAGTGATTAAGAAGGACCCGACAATGTCAATAAAAAAGCACGCTAATGAATTGAAAAGCCAGTAGAAAACTGTGAGGACAGCAATTAAACAATATTTAAGCCCAGGCCTTAACCGCCTTGATTTTACTATATGCATCGTTTTAGAAAACAAACCAAATGCAAATTCCGATCAAAATATTAGTTCGTTTAAAACTGCTATCTATATATCTATCTATCTTTCTATCTATCTATCTATCTATCTATCTATATATATATATATATATATATATATATATATATATATATATATATTTATATATATAACCAGAATCTATCATTAAAGACCCACAAGGTTTCATATGCCATTAAAAATAATCAAACTAAACCAAACCTTCTTTTTCTCTTTTTTTTCTTTTGTCGATTGATAAGGAGTAAAAAAACAATAAGTAAATATTTTGATCGTTCAGAGTTCATCCTCAATTGGTGACTATAAACTGAAAATAACATTTGGAATCTCAGCATATTTTATTTTACAAAACAAACCGAATGTTTGCTGTCAAGAAATAAAGAACGATAATGTTCAAGTAAAGTAGAGAGAAAATTTAACCATATATGTAAAATGACATGAACGAAAAAAAAATCTTACGTTGTCTACTCACATACAGACTGTTGACCTACTTCGTTTCTTGTTATTAAAAAAAAAGTTTCCTAATAAAGTCTGTTCAAAGAAAATGAGGTTTTAAAGACCGTGACTTTAAAAACATTAATTACGGTATAGAAAATCTGAACAGTCAGCAGATTTTTTTTTTTTTTTACATCTTTCTTTTTAGATTTTTGAAATTTCATAGAAGATTCCGTGTTTATAATTTTCTATCTACTCTTCGCTTTCTCTCATTACCCCTCCCATTCCCTGTCTCTGTCTCTGTCTGTCTCGTTCTATCAATCTATCTATCTATGTGGATGTGTGCAAATATGAGTATGAAGAAACCGAGATTGATCAATGTAGATATACCCGGACAGATTAATATATATATATATATATATATATATATATATATATATATATATATATATATATATATATATATATATTATGGCTATTCTTGATTCTATTTATGTATCAAAGAAACGAATAAGACATACTTAGACTGATTAGGTGTGTATATATAAAATGCTGTATACTATTACTACGTCGAGTACATTTCCCTTTTTCTATCTATCTGTGCTTATACATATATATATATATATATATATATATATATATATATATATATATATATATATATATATATATATATATACAATGCATGTCCTATGCTTTCTATCTCTAAATAAGTACATATTATCCATGCATTCCTACTATGCAAGGAACGCAGTGCTTACGTAATAAAAATATCATTTACAAAATCAATAACACCTTTACTTATCAAGTTTAATGCATATTTTATTTAAATTGTATCATAAAGCACTTTATGGTAATTCAGCCAGTTTATTCCGATTATAAGGAATACTTGAAACTTGCAAGCAGACAATTGCCCAAGGAAATCTATAACTTTGATACCTATAATTCAATTTGCAGAGATATAATTCCACGATAAAATGATATCAAATTTCCTGAGAACATGGAGAGACATTTTTGGATACTCTCATTGACGAAGAAAAAGCACCTGCTAGTGATTTAGTGAAAGAGAAACGGGCCAATTTACAAAATGTTTTCCGATATTTTTGCCTGCAGTAAATCTCTCTCTCTCTCTCTCTCTCTCTCTCTCTCTCTCTCTCTCTCTCTCTCTCTCTCTCTCTCTGTGAAATAATCACACACACACACACACACACACACACACACACATATATATATATATATATATATATATATATATATATATATATATATATAGTGGTGTCTACAGGATATATTAAGACTGAAATTGTATTTAAAATGTAAGTGAGCAATGAACGAAATGTCAATTGTCATCAAAATAAATTCCTAAGCATTCAATACACTTCTTCCAGTTTCTTTCCCATTTGCTGAAGCACCTTTGAATGAACTCTTTGGATAAAAAGCTGCACAACCATATTTCTGTTACTGACCACTATACCCTCAAAACTAAGTTCTGATATTTATTTTCAGTTTAAGAAACTAACATAGAGAGATTTCCGTTGAGCTTGGACTGTAATACACTTGTAAAGACATGAGCTTCACACAGGATAACTGATTAAAACATTCAGTAGTGTTCCGCCTATTTGCTCATCGTATTTGGATGATTTTAGAGATGGGAGGTAAATGTCCATACAGCCGCTTTTTTGTGGGATGTTGCTTCCAAGATCTGTTCAATATGGCCCGTAGTATTCTGATGCAGTTACTGTCCAGGTTTTCCCAATACACTCTGTCAGCGTCCCTATGGTGCATACATCTATTAGAATTAACACGACCGCAGATTGGAAGAAATTACATTTTATTTAATCGGAGAGTCCTAGCTTCCATATAATCGATAACCTATCAAAAGTAGTCCATGCCTTCACATATTGTTGTCATTTTCAGTAAATGTGATGCTATTTCCTAGGTACCTGAATTAGTCCTCTAATTTCAGAGAACCACGATTTAGAGGGGAGATGCATCCTTTTTTTATTAAAACACATGAATTCCGTTTTGTCTGCAGTCATATGGAGACCAATGCCACCTGCTGCCTGCTCCTGACTAAGCAGCAGAGATTCGACTCTGGTAAATATATTTGCAAGAAGCCTTATATCCTCAGCACAGTTTGCGTCTGTTATAATTTGTGCGGGGTATAGTCTGCTTCTTGCCATTTTTAGTGTAAAGCCATTTTCTTTCGTTAGATCAATCGAGGTTCGAAGTATGTAGTCAAGGCAGAATATGAACAAACATAAGGTTAATATATTCCCTTGAAAAACATCAGCAACAACATCATAGATGTATGTGCCTCCATCCGGTGAGCGAACATTTACTTGCATGTTTTATAGATCATCATTATGGCAGTGACAGATTTTTTGGGGAGACCATACTCCTGAGATATATTCTCTACCTTTCCTCTGTGTAAGGATCAAAATGCCTTGGAAAAATCTACAAAAAAGAGTGTCGTCTCGAGTTTTTTTGTACAAACTCCTTCAAAGATTCCACTGATTGTCAGAATCTGTGATTATGTGGATTGGTTTCTCCGAAAATTATTTGAATTCTTTTTAAGAATGTTCTTAATTTTTGGTTCGATGTGAAGTAGCAGAGCATTATAAATCTTAGCCGATAATATGTAAGGGCTATGCCAGGGTAGTTCACCTTTCTTGGCGAAGAGAGAATGCAGTCTTTTTTTCATCTCTCTATTGTGTTCTGATTATATATGGCGTTGCAGTATCGGAGCAGTAAGTCATCGAATTTCCTTATCTTCTATAATTTTGGTGTTATTTGGTCGAGACCGACAGCTTTCTTTTTTAAATTCCTTTTGTACGTCGACTTCATCTTGAGTAAACTATCGTAGATTGATGCCTGAATAGTTATTAATAATTTTCATGATATGTTTATCAGTAACTTTTGGGAATTTTCCTAGCAGATTATGGACATTTTCTTTCCACATCTGTATTTGTTCTTCTAGGCTGGCAGCCTTTAGTTTAGCTATCCATATGCTCTTCTTTTTTTACTCCATTTACTGTCTGCCACGCTATTCGAGATTGAATATCTTCTGCCATTTTTTATAGGTCTAATCTTGAATGTATTATATTTGTTCTTTATGGTATGCGTTAATAAGTTCTCTTTGTGCCTTCTAAAGTTTTTAACGTTGGTATTAATTGAGTTCATTTTATTAGAGAGGGTTGCTGTTTTCACATTGTCTTATTTTTCTTAACTGCTAATGTCTCTCCGCGAATTTTATGTTTGAATCTTACCTTGATTGCTATGCATTCTGCAGCTGCTTCTATGCGGGCATTGACGAAGTTTTCACATTCGTCATTCAGAGTAAGTGCTTTGGATATCTCCTGAAGAGCATCGAATTTATTTCGTAGTGTTATTGTATATTTATTGCTAATGTCTCTGTTGTTATGGAATAAGCAGCCATACTGTGTGGTTTTGTTTGCTTGAGTTGTATATATGCTTAGGCTCAGACATATCTTTGCTGTGATAATTCTGTAATCAGGGAACACTCCTTCAAAAGAAAATTATGCTAGTCTCTTCAAGGTAATATTAATCAATTTTCCATTCATTAGGATGTAATCTGTCTATTCTTTAGCATTATTTGCGTAAGTGCAGGTTCATGGATTTCCCATCCTTTTCTGGAATTTAGTATTAAGGCATCTTATTCCATTTTCGAGTCAGAATTCTGTGAGTTGTTCCCAATTTTTGTTAGACGAGTTATGTAAGCAGAATTTAATGTTTTCGTCTCTAATTATAACTATAACGTTGTGTTCGGGGATTCTATGAACAAGGAAGGATAGTGTGTTGAAGATGGTGATGAGGTCCGTTTTATCACCAGCATTGGTTGGACGGTATCAGGAGAAGATCTTTGTAGTGGGGTTGCCGTTAAATGCAGCTACCATCATTTTCAGTAGTATTTTATTGATGCTATTAGGTGATTTTAGGTTGCAAGGACTGAGAAGCATTCCTACACCCACTAGGATGGCATCGACAGAGTTCCTTCAGGCAGATGCAGATATAAATGTCTATACATTGCCACTATTGTAGTATTTCATTTATACATCCCTATGATAGTATATATATATATATATATATATATATATATATATATATATATATTCCTGTATGAATATTATGTTTATATTATACTCTGTAACAGACGCAGTCAGTTCCTGTAGTTGGCTTATCCTATTCTATATATATATATATATATAGAGAGAGAGAGAGAGAGAGAGAGAGTGTGTGTGTGTGTGTGTGTGTTGTGCTATATTTAGAAATAAAGAATGTTCAGTTTCGGTGCTTGTATATAATTTGGGATTAACTGGCAGTTCTTTGCCGATGCAATCATCTGACCAAGTTGCGTGATTATCACCAAGTATTTTATGTCCAAGCTATCCTACATAATCATAAGTTGATTTCCATGCAAAACAAATACGTTCATTTCTATCCAAAAAGCGGCTCGAAAAGATGTAATTTCTTCAACCGTATTTTTGCACTCATCACCTTAGCTTAAAACATCACTTTGAAATATTTCTTGGAGTTAGAAGACGATAATATTTAAATTGTCTCTTAAATTTTGAAGGATCGAAACTCAAAATAATTCAAGAAAACCTTCTGTCTAATATTATTAAAACATTTTTAACAAATTATTACTGTACGCAAATTAATCCACTTTTATCTAATTTGGAACCTCAGTTATAAATAATACGATGAAAGAGACTAACATTCAGCATGCAATTGAGATTATTCCCTACGCTACGTATATCCATCTTTATCTATTTTTGTATGAAAATTCAACCTCCTCTTCATTCAAGAATGACATTATTCCTAACATCACTTAATTATTTCTACATAACGGGAATCTTTCTTTTTGTTTCCGATTTTCTTTTATTGAGCTACCATTAACATAACATCCCAACTGCTGACTAGTAAACTTGCATTACACTCACTTATTAGCGTATAAATATTCTTTACATATACACAGTGACATATTCCCATGAAGATGTTTTAAACACAAAATATATCACCTGGATTTAAAACAAAGTAAACAGCTATTCACTTTCTTCTGGTTGATACCATATTGAACCTATAAACGGGCAAACTATCGTCAACTTTACTTACAGGGAAAGAAACTGATTTTTTTTCAAATCAGCACAATTTTCACTCAAAGTAATAGAATTCATTGAAATTAAATTACTGTTTTTAAAAAACCTTTTACACACTTTTTCTTTGCATATATATATATATATATGTGTGTGTGTGTGTGTGTGTGTGTGTGTGTGTGTGTGTGCGCGCGCATGTGTGTGTAAATTGCATGTAGTTAGTAATATAATAGATATATATATATCAAGAAATTTTTCATTCTGGAAGATAGAGACAGAGTGATAGAGAGTGAGAGAGAGAGAGAGGAAAATTTTGTTAATTTACATTAGCTAGACAAGTGCTTTCAACGTGAAATTTGAGCAAACGTTTGAATGTGAATGTAATTTCTGTATATATTTCTTTCTGTGTCTCTATATGTGTGTACTATGTGAGGCCATGTGTATCCTCTGGACAAATTATTCTAATTGGTCCTCATAATATTAGATTAATTTTCCCTGCTTGGCTAATTTTTGAAGTCATTTGCGAGCAATTTTTATCGTACTTAGAAAATGAAAAAAAGAATGGGAATGACCCACTGATCACTTACTTATCATGACCTCAAATTGCATACACATATGTTCTCTGATTATTTATAAAATAGCTTAATTTCTTTGATTTTTAGCGCTAATTCTTTGTTTGAATTAAATTATTTTAGATATGAATTTACGTTCTTTAGTTCAAGAGGCGAATTATTGGATTATTTTTGTATACAGATGTATCAATACCGATTCTTCCAAATAATATTTCACAATAATTGCCCAACATAAATAACTAATAATAGGCGCAACCCAAACGGAGGGAAAGTTCAATCACTGCAGACTATCTTAATTGAATTTTAGTACAGTGACCTTCATAAAACAGAAATATTTCATTCACTTGTGCTATAGCAATAAGATTGAACAACGAAGAGATAATACATTTTTATAACTGCTATATTAGAACAACATATAAATAAATAAGTCTTCGGTTTTTGATCTGATGAACAGTATTTTGCAAAAGATGTTTGGATATTCTGGCCCAAACTATGATAATGTTTTATTTAAAAATATCTCATTGTCTTACGATCCAAAACTTACTAAGGAATATTAATTGATTATTTACTTTCAATGTTATATCATCCGTCTAGGGTTATTTTATATCTAGAATTTAGGGAATCACATTCTTTGTAGGTTCACATTTACATTCTATGTATAAAGTATTCTTAAAAGGTTTTTTGCGCTATTGATCGAATCTTCATATGCAGTTTAGTTCCATACCTTTTTATATGGGTCTTATCCTTTTGCAGAGGATACTGCAGAAGAATATAAAGTATGAAGCAAAAATGTTGGGAGCATCATACATGAAGCAAAAATATGCAGAGTACTAGACATGAAAGAAAAATTAACAGGAGTATCATACTTGAAGAAAAAGGTAAGAGGTATCATACATAATGCAAAAAAAATAAGGAGTATCCTAAATGAAACAGAAAGATGAGGAGTATCATACATAACACAAAATGATAAGGCGTGTCATTCATGAAACAAAACGATGATGAGTATCATACATGAAACACAATGATGAGGAGAATAATACAAAAAATAAAAGGATGAGGAGAATCATAGAATAAATAAAACGAGGATGAGTATCATATATGAAACAAAAATATGAGGCGGAACATATATGAAACAAAAAAAGCGAGGACTATCGTACATAACATAAAAACGTGAGGAGTGAAATATATGAAATAAAATGATGAGAAGTATCAAAGATAAAACAAAAAAGTGAGTATCACACATAAAACAAAAACAAAAAAAAAACATTCCTCCAAATAGAAAATAATCATTTTCATGCAGGAGAACACTATTTGTCATACCAACACACACACACACACACACACACACACACACACACACACACACACACACACACACACACACACACACACACACACATATTTCTTATCCAAAGAGTAAGAACACGCATAATATCCTGTTCTGATCAGATACCAACCAGGGGTGATGCCACAGTTTCGGTGGCTAAGGTGGTACTAATACCCATAGCACCTCCAGCAGATTTTCCCACCGGGCTGAGTATAAAGACAAACAGAACAAAAGTTCCTCTTTGTAGCATAGGTTTGTAATTATGTTAAATGCGTTTGCTTTCAGATATATTAGTAAAAATTGTTATAAACGATCATTCATATAATGTGCACAATTAACTGGCGCACGTTATTCGTGGTGTCACGCACTCATTATTTTTGTCGATTTGGTTCTCTTTTTTTCTTTTTCTATCACTGGGACAAACCACTCATAACAAATGTCATGTATAATTTTACCAAAACGTTCCCATATGGTGTCTACTGCGACCCTTAAGATTGGTTGGGTAAATGAAAATTCAGGGTCAAGGTTTTCCCAAATATATTTCTGGTTACCTTTGTGCCACTGGATTATTAGCTTGCTTAGAATTTCTCTGGGGCGCTATCGCTCCACAATGGGATCCTGAACGCTTTTATATTCTCCGATAGAAAAATTACGTTGTTTGCACCAACTACCTTAGGGATACATAAACCTTGAAAACCATTAAATCTTCTCCCCTTCAATCATACGTTGTCCCTTGGTCTAGTTCAAGGTCGTTTTCTTTGAATATATAAATATATATATATATAAGCACACACGTATACACATGCATGTATATAGCTGTGTGAGGGGTGGGTGGTGGATTGTGCTTTATTAAACTCTACTAAAATCGGTATATTGTTTGAAATGATTTTTTATTTAGTTTTTTTTTTCTTGTGTACATACAGGTAGATACTATTAGGATGCAACCTTGTTACCTTTCCCAAATTATTGAACGAAATAAGAAATGGGAAAAAGAAGAATAAAGAAATAAAGAAAGTGAAGAAATTAAAGACCTCAAGAAAGGAAATTTGAAGAGAAAAAAGAAAAAAGAAAAAAAAAGGTGGTAAAACGCAAGAAGAAAGAAAGAAAGAAAGAAAGAAAGAAAGAAAGAAAGAAAGAAATTTGGAGAAAGAACAAAAAAGAAAAAAATCGTGGACAATGGAAAGAAGCGAAGCGAAAAGAAAGAATAATAATGGAAATCATCGTAAGGAAAAAGAGAAAAAACATCGAAGTTGAGAAAAAGAAAGGGAGAAAAAACGAGTCATATCAATGTAAAAATACGAAGCAAAAAAAAATAAATAAATAAAGCAAAATTGCAATGCGATGAACTTAATATTGTCAACAAAAATTTTGTCAGTGTAAAAAATTTGGACAAAGTAAATCGGTATCTGATCATGGATTTGTGAAAAATATATGAATATTTAAGTCGTATAGGAATACGTATATATATATATATATATATATATATATATATATATATATATATATATATATATACATTTCACCAACCTCGTGAAAAAGCATCATATTTATTTCTTTATCGACCGTGATAAAATGTAGCTTTCAACATCAGATAATCATTCGGTGTGAGGTCCAGTTATTTTGCAAATTTATTGCTATTTTTACGGATATAATATTTTCTCTTCCTTCTCATGCACATTTACTCACTGGAGCATCCAATCTCTGGTAGCGTCTAAGTATTTCTTTAATCATATAATGGTGGGTTTGTAGATCAGTTCTGATTGGATTCAACCCCTTCAACTATTTTCTGTCTTGATGTGGAAACGTTTTACATCTGCTCTTGAATGATGCTTTCTGTGGCAGGTTATTAGTTTCCAAACTTTAGAAGCCATTATGTATATTTCAGCAAATATCCAGTTAAGTATATTAAAAGTGTACGGCACAACTTGTATTGTCTAGGTGTTAATTCCATTTTTTTTTCATTAATTCAATTCTTAAGGCTCTTATTCTCCTATAGCATCCTTTTCTTGTTTTTCTTGATTAAACTTATGATTGATACTATTCGTCTCATTTCTTACTAGATATCTACTGGTTTTATTGTTTTCTAACTGTCTATTTTCAGTGTTTATATCTATTCTTAGGATTGGGGTTTTACTAGCGAGTCTCCATGGCAAATTGCATTCCTATACCGTTGCTAAATCTTTTAACTGTGTTTTGAATACCTTTCTAAATCATCATCGTTTTTTCATAGAACTTACTGTTCATGTATAATAGCTGATTTGTGAAGTAGTTTTATAACCATTGTTTGTATTTTAAGTTCAATCCCTGAAGTAGATTTTATTATTAATATTCAGATTATAATTTTAGCATGCTTTTTTCATGGATTAATTTTAGGTTACGATGTTACCTTTCCATATTGTATTTACAGAATGTTATTATAACTGGACAGATCTTTTTTGCATCCTTTTTATTCTAAAAGAAAATGTTCTCACCTCTGAGAGTTTTTCATAGTAGTGTTAGCTGATGGTCTTCTGCTAGACTGTGAGCGACTGCAAACCCCCTCAAGTTGCCATGACACTTCTCAGTAATCTGGTCGATCTTGATAATGCTCTAATTTTGATGGTTTTCACTCGTCCTCTTATCTACTAGTCGTCAACTCCCTGTACCAACCATTACAATTGGTATCACTTTCACTTTCATGTTCCATGTTTTTTTTTCAATTCCCAAGCAAGGTCCAGGAACTTATCTATTTTATCACTTTCGTTTTATTATCCACTGTTGTCTGCCGGGAGAGCAAAGTCCACAGTTCGGCTGGTTCTCTTTCTTTAGGTGATTATCTTTAGGTCTGGTCATCTGGTCGAGATTTGGCGATACGTTTCTATCTTAAAACCCAAGAGAACATAGTACGTCTCATTTCCCAGTATTTCTTGCTCAATTGTGTGTTTATCACCTTTTCCACGACGCCGTGTCTAGTCTTATAGTCATTTTGTGCTAATTTGCTGCATTTGCTTATTATGTCTTGATTGTTTTGTCTATCACCACATAATCTACATCTGTTATTTTGCTGCTTCTTTTTTGTTTTGATATAGTTCTTATAGAGTTGTTTAGTGCTGGTCTCAGAAGAGATTCAGTTTCTCTCCTAAAGGTTCCGTTTCTTAGCAACGTCTACGTCTGCTGGTGTGAGATTTTGCTTGTTTGTCGCTTAAAATGTCCATACAGTTGTTTTTCTTCCAATTTTTGTTTTCTGGTTATTTTTGTTCTGTTGATGCTTATATTGTCTGTATTGTTTCGGGTGGCTGTAATCTTCTCTGCCTTTTTATGTAATCTTCGAGTCGTTGTATCTCTGCATGAACGCTATTACCAGTTCTGGCAAGTACTTTACCTACTTCTTTACTTCGCACATATAGTCTGTTAACGTCATCTCTGGTATATAAGGTCTTATACATCGTCATTAGGTTACTTTTCTCTGGTCTATTTGTTGAAGTTCTTCCCTGGTCTACTTCAAGAATGGTCACGAATATATTGCAAAGGGAACAGCCCAGGTGTTTATCTCTTTGATGAGATTCCTGCAATATAGTTTCCTGTCGTGTAGCTTTCTTATTCTACAGAGATACACTTTTTTGATTTTATCTTTCATCTGCACCTTTTTTATGGTGTCCACTTCCAAAATTGCCAAGGATTTATAATTTTCCTTTTCACCGAACGCTAGATTTTTCCAGCTTATGAGCACGGCACGTTTTTCTATGGCAAATTCCATCCCTATATCTTTATTGAATATTCTCATTACCTGTATTTGGGTTTCCAATTCTCTTTCATTTTTGGTAAACACTTTTATGTCGTCTATGAGCATTTGGCAGTTGATCTTTCCTTGCGATTTAGTGAATTTGTGTCCGCCCGGCTATTTCTTAAATATGTGTTTGAGTGGTATATTATTATCCTCTCTATTAGTTGTAGTTATATATTTTACTTTACGCAAGGATTTACACTAGCAATGACGTGGTTTTTCTCTATTGGACGATTTTAGTAGCACAAACTACAACTGAAATCACCATAACCTTCATATTCCTCAACTTCTTCATTTTTGACAATATTCAAGGATTTTTTTATCTTTATACTTTCTTTTATGCTTTCAATGGTCTGTTGATTTGGTAAAATCCAATCGATAATTTAACCCTTTTTTACTCTTCATTAACTTACAATAGTTAATGTGCCTCTAGCCAGGATTGGGTGATCGGTTTTTATTTCAAAACCTCAGATGATTTTATGTCTTATTTCTAATAATATATTCTTGTTTATGCATATACAATTTTTCAAGAAGGTAAAATTTTAATCTCTTCCACAATTCCCAGAGGATTCAGTTTCTTATCCAATTGGACCTAATTTTGTATTCTTTTGAGCTAGTTTGCTAATCGTATGAACAACTGTTATATTTCTATCATCACAGGCTTCTTAGACGCGTCGAATATATATTAATGTGGATAGACAAAAAACAGTTATGTAAATGAAAAAAATAATTACCACAGACTGAATTAAACATGCGATATAGTCCATTCGTTTTCCAATCTACTAAATGCAATTGTAAAGAACCGTAATAATTTAGATCATAATCTCGATTTAAAAAAAAAAACGCTGCTTAAAAGGAAAGACAAGGTAATTAATTCTAAATAATATAAAGAACCTGAATTTACAAAACCTCTTCAGTAACTGTGCGTCGAGTTTATTAATATATATCACCATTCTTCACTAAATTAATATATATATATATATATATATATATATATATATATATATATATATATATATATAAATTGAATGTATAGAATGGTTTACATAACACCGAATGAATGAGTAATTGGATAAAATTTCGTTGCTATAGAGATTCAGTTATATGTAAAAGTAAATGATGAGACGCTTAAGATAAATTATGATCCATTCTTTCTAATGAAAGTTTTAGTTTTTTATATAAGATCATTGGCTTTCTGATGAGGAATGACTGCTGGCAAAAATTCCTAATTTAACTTTTAGAAAATGTCTACTGAAATACACACACACACACACACACACACACACACACATATATATATATATATATATATATATATATATATATATATATATATATATATATATATATATATATATTATAGAAAAATGGGGAAAACTAGTTTTGGGAAGCATAACACTTAGTGTGTTTTGGGCTCTTTTATGAATATACCCCAAGAGAGGATTTCTTTTAAAAGAAAATCCATGTCTCCTGTTTATTTTATATTTTATATTTCATTTTCTAAATACATATCTAACCTTTCCTACCTTTTGATCGTCACAGGATACGTTGAGTGCCATTTTATTTTATTTTTAATCTTACTACCGCCCTACTTTTATGTTACCCTACATCGTCTATCTTACAGAGGACCACAACTGTCTTTTTCTATTATCCATAACTTTCGAGAGGTTTTCTACATTGCATCTAGGATTGATGATTGTAAGTCCTTTGCTGGTCAACCAATACTGATCTGTCATGTGTAAGAATCCATAAGAAATCGTCGTATATAATTTCGTTTTTACTTCGTGAGCAATTTCAAGTATGACTTGTTCGCCTTACTTAGATGGTTCGTAGTTTGGTTTGGTTTCTTTGTTTAATGACATATCAACCTTCGTATATTATTTTAACGCCAACCCCATCCGACTTGAAGAACAGTAGTGAGCCTATTTAACTCATAGCTAGGAGGATAAGGAGGTTCACACCTTTCCCAATTTCACGCCTTTGCTATGCATACGTTCACATCATTTTCAATATGTGAGATATTGCTGCTGATACATGGAAACATTTTAACAAATTTCAAAGGCTTGCCACTTAAAGAAGATATATTTCCTTGAACTTTGTTTTATTTTTGTTCACGTAGAGGCCAATGCCTGCTGCTGTTTGCAGTAGGCTATGAAACAAACATTCGGCATGAGTTGGTGTATTTACAAGAATCTATATATTATCTGCTTAGTCTGCATTATTGCCATTGTTTCTTTGTGATATTGTCTGCTTTTTGCTTTTTCTAAAACGCAAAACTGTTTTCTTTTATTAGATCCTTTAAATCTCGTAGTAGGTAATTCAGGCAGCTTATAAACATTCATGGTGTTAATGTATATCCCAGCAATACTTCAATGACAATGATGAAGAGGTCGGTGTCACCATCGTGTCAACTTTTAAGCTTTTTATAAAGCATCATTACTGTGTTAATGATTTCTTTGTGGAGAGGCTAGTGTTATGTACACCACGTTTCCTCTGAGTATTGAAACAAATGCCCAAGAGAACACTACTGACTTTAGTGTTGATGAGTTTATTGTTTGTACTTTATCAATGATCTGATGCATTATCAGAATATTTTATGAGGAATGATTTTCCTCGAAAGCCGTGCTGATTCTTCCAAAGAATTTTCTCGACATTAGTTCGGACGCGAATTATAAGTAAGGTATTATATACATTAGCAGTTATTGCAGCAAGCGTCAGGTCTCTCTAGTTCTTGGTGATTCCAAGGTCACCGCCTTTAGAGAAGAGTATGATTCAGTTTTTTGTCGATTTCTCTGTTGTGTTTTGTTTGTACAAGACGTTGCATGACTGAATAAATGTCTTGAATTTTTTTCACTCCATATTTCGACTTTCTACAGTTTAAACGCATTGACACCTGTTTATTTTATTTTATTAAGTTATGATGCTTCTTTCATATTATCTCGATTTTATCTAATTACTATTAACTCCCAGAGAACTCTAGATTTGTCTCTTTGGTTTGGTTGTTGTGCACTCAACTACCGCTTCTATATGGATGGTCGCAATGTTTCTAAATTCGTCAGTTACAGTTTGTCTTTCAGAAGACTATCAAACTTACTTCTCAGTTACTGTAGATTGATTGCCTATTTCGCTCTGGGCAAGAGAAGACCAGTAATATCTTGAAGGTTTACTTTATTGAGTCTTATTTCTACGGAGACTTTGGCAAATCTTTGTTAAGTCAATTCTGTGATCGGATGATACTTCATCAAAATAGGAGTGTGCTTCACAGTTCATTTTTTATTAATAAACAAATAATCTTGTAATCCATTTGAGTAATTTGGATGAGCATACGTCTATAGCTTCCCCTTCCCTATTTTGAATTTTGTTTTTAGGTATGCGAACTTGTTTCCGTAAGAAAATTCTGCAAGATATTCACTATTTATGTTTGGCGAGTTGTACAAGTAGACTATTATTTCCATCTTTGCCTATTTGAGCCTTTATATTTCCACCGATTATAAGAACGTTGTGTTTGGGAATAAGTAGAACAATTAAATATAGTATGTTATAGAAGGTGATGATATTCGTTTTATCACTGAGATTGGTGGGTCTGTAGTAAGAGACGATTGTTGTGCAGAGATTGCCATTTAGAGTAGCATAAACCATTCTTGCTTGGGTTTCCTCTATGCTATTTGGCGATTTTAATGCACGAGAAATGCCAAGCATTCCTACATCCCCCATTGTTACATCGACGGAGTTTTCTATACGGATTCCAAAACAAATGTCCACTAATTACCGGGATCGTGGTATTTTAGTGCTAAATTGCTACGTTGATATTTATGTTCCTGTACGTGTGTAATGTCGATATTTGGTTCAATTGAGGATTATGTAAACTCAGCTGGTTTATTGAGTTTAATGTTCTAACGTAAAATGTTGCTATGTTAATAATTATTTTTCACCTAAGTAAATTTGCTTTGGTATATTTTGATGATTTTCTGTGCAGTGGTGGTAGAGCAGAATACGCCCCCTTGTTCACCTGAAGGAAGAGCAATATGGTTTGGACGTATACTTTAATTTAGAGTCATAATTTTCTTTTCAGTGTTTTTTTTTTCTTATCAATAGAAAAGATCCTGATAGATGAGTAGTAGTAGTTTCCTGACTGAACTATCTGATTTTTGCTGGTGCCCTATGGAAATCATCCGTCCAGCATTAAGTGAAGCGCACCGTTGTTTCGCCTTTGGATTCATCCGCCTTACTATGCTCTGTTCCATGGTTTCACTTGCTATACACTTGTGTGGCTTCTATAATACTTTCCTTTCTCAGAAATTGTCATCCATTTACAAGATACAGCATAATATTTGACTCATTAAGAATATAGTATGTTTAATACTGCGAAGTTTGACATCTCTGGTTTATTGGAAGTTTTATTCTCACAGAGTTGAACATTTCTGGTGCAACACTTCCTGGGTTTTGATATAATAAGTTTTTCTTCCAAAGAAAAAAAAGAAAAGAAGGAAATTTCTTCCTTTTTCTTAAGTTAATGTATAGATTACAACTTTTTTAATGAGGTAAATGTGAGATGAGCTTATTCTTTCATTCTCGCTTAGACCTCATTATTTCGGTGCATTGGATTTGGAGTTTTCTAATGCATTGTTGAATTATTGTTTTAATTAAGTAATTTGGGGATTTTGGGGTTTTTTTTTCAACTTTTTTCTGTTTAGAGGGTTGTGAGGGTAACTGCTTCATATACTGAGAAATACTAATTAAAGTCGTAAAAAGCAGATAATAATACTGATATATAACCAGGTTTGAAAGATTGATGATTTCTGTTTAATGCATGAATGAACTTGTATGTATTTACAAGCCTTTCCGAACGAGATACAAGGTCAATTTTCTAGCGGAGTTTAACAGGTTTGAATTAGGATTTTTTTTCTACACCGGTTGCCATGAAAACGTTAAAGAGCGCAATCTGTCCTACTATTTGCCCATAACTAGAAGGAGAGATGTTGGATTTATATATATATATATATATATATATATATATATATATATATATATATATATATATATATACAAGATTGGTTAAAGACCACGGAACCTTTTTTTTATTAATTAACTTAGAATAGAATATGAAAAGGTTGCCCTGAATTTTGATCGTCTTCAGTGAATTTTTTTGTTGGAAATCGTTTGATTTTTTATTGTTTGAGTGCCAAATTTATTTTTATATTTTCATAGTTTGGGTTTGTTTGAAGGGTTTCAATTGATGACTATGGTTTAGTTGGCACACGAGTTATTTAAGATGCTTAGTATATTAGAACCAGAGTTGAATCCTAATATATTTGTTTAGTTTATTTTTAATGCTGATTCCTAAGCGTTTTTATTGTTATTTTCTATGAATACTATTGATGCTATTGTTGAGGATTTTTCGAATTTCAGCCAATTTTTCTATGTTATAATTATGTGCTATAGTTATATGTGGTTTGATGTTACTGTTGTCAGAGAGTTGTTATGCAAGACGACGTGAGATGGTGTTCGTTGTATGATCAATGTAGGTGTTTCGGTTTGTATTGTGTTTAAGATACACAACTGAAAAGAAGATATCAACTTCTAAACTATATTTTTAGGGCTTAGGAAGGAATTAGGGAGTTTCTCTTATTTTTACTAATCAGATTTGATGTTTTAAATTTCGTGTAGCAGTGATACGTTCAATTTGTTTCAAGTACTTGGTGTGTTTAGTTTGTCTGAGTAGAATGTTAGTTATCGCTTTTTAATTTAATTGATGTTTTTCTGCTTTTGGTTCATGCATATAAATTTTTGATTTTTTTCTTATTTTGTGTATTATATACGTACAGACCTTTATTAGTTGGTCGACTAGTTTATTTGGGGATTTATTTTTCAATACTTTTTCTTTACATAGCTGAATTCTCTGTAAGATATTTTTTAGATTAGATGCATAAGGTCCTTTGGATAAGTTATTTTTATGATGGCTTTATATATATATATATATATATGTGTGTGTGTGTGTGTGTGTGTGTGTGTGTGTGTGTGTGTGTGTGTGTGTGTGTGTGTGTGTGTGTGTTGGCCATCACTACCCTCTACACTATTGATGGTGGGTGTGTCACACATCGGTAGCGGTATAATTTGCAGATAACAGGTCAAGTATCGAAAAAGCGGAACCAAAGCCTGGGGAAAGAGTGACCGTTTATTCATGGACTAGAGTCAGTCATGTGAGATTCGTGTGATAAAAATTCTAGGCACATCAAAGCAAGCATTCCAAAAGTAAAATCAAGTAAACTGAAACTTAAGTGAAAACAAAACTACAGAGCGGGGTTTTAATGGGTGATAAATGAAAAGGAGTTTCCTTTCCTCTATGAGTTCTAGAGTGTGTTTGTATATATAGTTGTGTGTTAGTGGAAAGAGGGGAAGGCTGAATATTTAAGGGCCTAGATAGGTATATGTATGAAATCAAAGAAGGATTAAGTCATTTTTGGAAGGTTTAAAGGAATTCGAAAAATGATTTATCAGGTGTTAAATATTAGGAATCATTTGTACGTTCGCTGACATATTTCTTGGGCTTTGAAAACACACACACACACTCACACACACACACACACACACACACACACACACACACACACACACACACACACACACACACACACACGCAATATATATATATATATATATATATATATATGCGTGCGTGTGTATGTTTGTGTGTATGTGTATATGAGTGCATGTACGTAAATGTCCCCGTGATGAACTCATTTCGCCTGTGAATTTAGATAATTTGTATTTTTACTTCTATTCTTATTTCTATTTTTTTTATCTTTTTATTATTATTTTTTGAATACGAACTGTAATTCCACATTTGCTGTTCTGCAACTTCGAGAAAAGCATGTAAAAAGTCATCTGACGAGACGGGGAGTATGTAACATACACATATGCATGCAGAAAACATAGTCAACACAATAAAGACGAGCGGACACAGTTCTTTAGAAAAATATTCCTCTCACTTTATTCGAAAGGGTTACGAAAGGTTTTATGTGTGAGAAGTGAGTTGGAGACTGAACAAAGATTGCAACATGTTGACCCCCAGCACTTCCGGCTATAGCAACATTTCTTTCCTGTTCTCCTGCTCAGCTCAACCGGGGCCTGGAGGCCCAGCCTCTGCTAGGAGCTGGTTCTCACTCCTCGAACTTGAACACCGACTTCAAACTCTGATCTCTAACTAACTCACTTTCTGTCGCACCAGGGTTATATCATTCTTTGACGCTCACCTGATTCCAGTGGCGCCATAATTCGCACTCAATTCAACCCGTCGACAGTCAAGGTTATCCCCTGATATCTTCGAACGGATGCACCTGTTATTTACACAGGTGCATTTTCCATTTGACAGCGCGGCCGGGTCGGAGGTCAATATGTTACAAGTATAGTTATAATCTCCGCCGAAATATATTTATAATGACGACTTAAGCAAGTTTGAGTTTCCATCAAATTGCACTATATATATATATATATATGTATAAAATTAACCTGAATCGCGAGTCGAAAATCTCCTACTAAAGGTCGAAGTTAGGCTTCCTGATGATCCGATAAGGTGAAACTTTAGTAGATGATTTTCGACTCGCAATTTAGGTTAATTTTATAATTGGCTCCAATTGTGTTGAGCACTTTAGTAATTGTAGCATTGCAGCATTCGCGGAGGGTTTTTGGTTTTCTTTTGACCACTGACTGCGTATCCCTTGATTTTTTTCAAGGGGTCGGACTAGGTTCGCCTTTTCTTTCTTTTTGACCCATAATTTTTTTTCTTTTTCCCCTGGGTGGTGATTCGAGATACTTTTATCTCTTGTTCCTGGCAGGGTTTTTTTTTGTTTTTTTTTTTGTGAATACTGGTAGATATTAGATTAGTAAATATATATATATATATATATATATATATATATATATATATATATATATATATATATATATATATTGTTTTATAATGTGTTTTTGAACATCAATTCTCTGATGCTTAATTAATCACTCATAAGGTGTTATCACTCATAAGTTTGTTTTCGTGTGCAAGTACAAAATTTATCCTTTTATCGCGAAGAGTAAGCAAAATCATCATCAAATGACTTTAAGAAGTGTATTTTCTTAAATATCATTACTAAAAATACATCAGAACAACTTATACTCGTAAATACTAAAATCACAATCTATTAAGTTAAATGTGCGATGAACACAGTCAATACATTATCTTAGGGTAATATATCTTTTGGAGAACCTTAAGAAACTAAAAACCACTGCTTATTTTTCTCGTGACATAGATGACATATTCTTCATTTGTACAATAGGAGAAACAAGACAAAATATTTTCCTAATCAAATCATACTGGAAAATCAATTTGTCAAATTTGGCAACGAAAAACCTACATATTCTATATCATTTCTACACACTCACATGCACACGTATCTCTTAATGAAAGTCGTTTTGCTATAATTGTTATCATCGTAGGAAATGGACACCATGATACGAGTTCAAATCCAGGACGAGGCAAAATTATATTTTCATTGTACTAAAACCACGGAAAAAGGTATGAGTTCAACTATTCTCCTCCATCTACGAGAAAATAGCCGGGAAGACAAGTTTTTTTTTTAACCTTGGTATAGCAGCCAATTTCAGAAAAGAAAAACTTTGAATTCTAAGTCTGCTCGAAAAGTTCACTTTTTGATACATCCAGCTAGTGCGGAGGGGTTCGATATATATATATATATATATATATATATATATATGTGTGTGTGTGTGTGTGAAAGAGAGAGAGAGAGATAAAGAAAGAGAGAGAATGGGAATGCAAGGTAAAATAAGTAAAAAATAAAGTTGGTGACCTTAGTCGAGGGTGAGCCGAAGGCTTCCTAGCTACTACACCGAAGTATAGGGGAGGGCTCTACTCCTTTCCTTGGATTGCTCCACTTTACCCTCGATCCATACCTTATAATGCTGAATGTTAAGCAAGGTGGGATCAAGTACCATTTTTTTTTAGTCTTTGGTATCACTCGACCTGGGATTGAACCACGAATCAACTAAAAATAACAAGAAACCCATACATACATACATATATTAAACTCATAACTTTTGGGAGCGATGATTCTTAATTAAACATCCACTAAAAATAATGATTTATTTAATGATAGCAATGCATTGATAAAAAATTTTTTCAGCACGTAGCCGCTACCAAAAGCCCAGACAACTTCATATTCTCAGAGCTATCATCTCCCAAGAAACGAACCCCCTATATTAATAAACAAAAAAAACAAACAAACAAAAACTCAAACCCTATCCGCATGATAACAAGGTTCAATAATAACCTTCCCCATTATCACAGCTAATTAAGAATCACAGAGAAATTCTGAAAATAAAATCCCAATTAAGAGATTTCAAGAACCGAGGATGATTGCATATCTACGATATCAAAATAAAAAATCTGACCGATACGACAGGAAATAACAGTCTTAAATAGGAACATTTTCCAGAACATGTTCACGAAAAAGATAATAATTTTTTTTCCCAAACATAAGGATGAAAAAAGATTCTGCTATAAACAAATCAGTTTCACTAAATCAGTTACAAGAAGAATAAACAATAATACTTTTATCTTCGATCACGAATAACTCCAATTTACATGGGAACGCCAATTCTCTCACTCCCATAAGTATATCAGTCTTGAAATGTCAACATTCTAGAAATAAACATCGTTTGACGATTGCCTCAGGCTCAAACTAATCGAGAGTAAGACATTGATAAAATATATTTACCAAAGTTTATGTATTTATTTTTTCATTCCCTCTCTATTTCTCTCTCTCTCTCTCTATATATATATATATATATATATACTTCTAGTGTTGTGCGTGTGGTCTGCATACATGGTAATATCAAATAAGTTTGATGAAAATTGTATATTAAATTAGTGATTATATAAAGATATTTTTTATTTCCAAGTCTTTTAGTGAATCTCTCAACAGGGTAAAATATCGACTTCCTGCTGTTTCAATCGACATAATATATTGCTATAATAAAAGAGAGTAGATTTTTATGATCTAACTAATCATATTTCAATTAGAATTAAATATGTGATAAAAGATCCAGTTACAGTAATGCGGAAAATCTCCGATTGTCGTTAGAAAAATATAATCAATGTAAACTAAATTCAAGAAGTCATTTCGTTGAATAAAGCATTCAGTTTTATCTCGTTATTATTCTATTTTATATAACCACCCCCAACGAACGGACCGGATGTGACAAAAGGTCAATTTTTTATTCAGAGTTTAACAGGTTTTAATTCAGAATTTTGCTTCCCCTTGAGTAGTAGCTTAACTAAGGCTAACAAACTATTTAACCTGGCTGGAGGGATAATTATTGGATTCATAACTTTCCCAAAGATATTAATGTGATGTGAAAGGCAATTAGCCGAGTCTAAGATTTGAACTCATGCCGACGTTTCCCTTTCCTTCAACGATAGCCATTACACCACATGTATGTATGTATTTATGTATGTGTGTATGTATTTTATTTGATTTGTCGACCGTGAAATTGCAGAATATGATATACCATATATATATATATATATATATATATATATATATATATATATATATATATATATATATATATATATATATATATATATATATATATATATATATATATATATATATATATATATATATATATATATATATATATATATATATATATATATATATATATATATATATATATATTGTTTATTAACGTATATTTGATTATCGTTCAAAGGATTTGGCACCATTCTTTTGGAATGGGCTCATCAAAGAAGTGAGACTGCGTCTACAAAAACCTTCACCACCTGAAACATGAAATATCAGTAAGTTTGTCCAACTGTTTACATCTTTAACCAAACCTTTCCGTCCATAACAGAAGAAGTCGATGGGAGAGTTCATCACGTGTATATATATAAATATATATATATATAGAGAGAGGGAAGAGTGAGAGGGAAGAGAGTGCAACAGAGAGACCGACAGACACACACACACACACACACACACACACACACACATATATATATATATATATATATATATTTCAGGTTTTCTGTTTAATGGCATTGGTGGATGATTTAATGCTAAAATCAACATTGTAGAACAGTTGTGGTACTATTTAAGCTGGGGGATACAGGGAATCATAATTTTCTATATTCATTCGTCAGAAAGCGAACGTAATACCGTGAATAAATATTAAACCCACTTATGACGATATCACAGTGAACCACTATGCCGGGGGAATTTTCTTATATAGGTTTCGTTTGGTTTGGTTTTATGACATGTCAACCATTATAGGTTATTCAATGCTGAATCCCTTTTATAGACATAAACAGTTGTATTTCATAGAATTCAGTAACATAAATTCCCTTTTTTGTTTACATACACTTAAATGTAAAAAGACTTCAATTTTAAACATTTCAGTTCAGCAAAAGTGCGAGATTTTAATGTCAAACCAGTTGTATTTCAAACAATTCAGTTTAGCATAAGTACAAAATTTACTTCTATTTGACCAATAGATAAGACCCTATCAGGTGCTATCACTCCAAGCCAACGGGAACTGACTTCAGCCAAAATTTGAGATCTTAAAACACCCATGTGACCCACACACATTACTTCTTTTCTGTTATTCACGGCTTACACCCTTGGAATGTTTGTTTTTCATTAGTCAAGGTTTATACCTACACAATGCTTCCTTTTCATTGGTCACGGCTTACATTCACGCAATGATAGTTTTTCATTGACCTTGGTTTACACCCATGGTATTCTTGTTCTCGATTGGTCACAGCTTAAACCTACGCATTCCTTGTTTCCGGTTATCATTTTGTTGATTTTATCTACTGCTGGATGTATCTGTCAACAATATCCTCAGGGTTCATCGTAAGTTAAAGTGATATAAACGCTAACCGATTATGTCAACATCTCGTATGTACATATATATTTAATTAAACCAGTGGTACTCGAAAATTTATGAAGACAAAAGATTACCGGAATCATCAGTAAAAATTGAGACAAAACTATTCCAAAATATAAAAAAAATTGCAAGGGTCCTTTCGTCTGGCTTTATTCATGCAAAACGCCGGAAGAATAATAAAAACAGGTAACTTATTTTAAAGAATAAGACGACTGTGTGACAGGGAGAAAAAAATATGAAAAACTATGTCACACCAGTACTTAAAACGTCCCCCAATATTTTCCATAAATTGAATGATTTACATCCATCGTTATCATTCACTATGGAAGAGGAAAATAGTAATAAATTACCATTCTTAGATGTGTTGATTGAAAGAGGGAAGCTTTCTTTCCTCACTTCTGTTTACTGAAAACCCACGTTTACTAGGCTTTATCTGAGCTGGCATGCGTTTGCTCTCAGGTCTTGGAAACTAAATTCAATTAAATGGCTTTCTTTCAGAAATATTTGTTCCGATTGCAGGATTAAAGAAGAACTGAAGGTAATTAAAGAGACAATTATCAATAACGGGTAAACCGAGGAAGTCATTGATGATAATATTAACTTAACAGTGACTACATTTAAAAATAAGAATTAGATGTTTGGGCCATCCAAATGTCTTTTATTTCAGACTTCCTTGAATTGGCCCTACTAGCCAGTCATTTGCCGATAAAGTTGCTTCGTCTGTGTACCGTTGTTATCATGCTGTTAAAGCTAGATATATTTTTTCCACTAAAACGGCCTTTTGCTCCATACATAAGGATTTACTGACTATCTTGTGTGTTTGTCTATTAATTTACAAATTTAATGGTCGGTGTAATTCGATATATATGTCGTACAAGCCAACGTTTGGAAGTTCGAATAAGGCAGCATGTACCCAGAGGTATTGTAAATAGATGATGATTAACATCCAGCCACCTCAGGCTATGGACTTGGTGATTGGAAAACATCTGTTTGCTAAAAATATTTGCAGGACCAACTAATCTGCCTGTTTTTCTGTACTACATAGAGTCAGGAATAATGTCCAATTGAACATCTTAGTTGCGATCCATATCGCTTTAGATCACTCCTCTCTATGTAGAAAGAGAAGCAGTCATACTTTACATATATTGGGGGACGTTTTAAGTACTGGTGTAACATAGTTTTTCATAATTTTTTTTCTCTTCCCGTCACGCAGTCGTCTCATACTTTAAAATAAATAACCCGTTTTTATTATTCTTCCAGCGCTTTGCATGAATAGAGCCGGAAGAAAGGGCCCTCACAATTTTTTTAAATTTTTTACAATGGTTTTGTCTCCCTTTTACTGATGATTCCGTTAATCTTTTGTCTTTATATATGTATATAATACCCTAAGATAAGTTGAGAACAATTCTATTTGTGAATGTATAAGAGGATTCTTATAAATCTACTTGAGTGTTCAATGTATGATAATTGCATTATGCATTTCTTACTGTGCAAATTCCCCTATAATAGTACAGCTGAACTAACCGTCATTTGGATATTTTAAATCTATTTCAGCTGCAAGTTTTATAAACAGCTTCTTCTGATAGCCATCACACAATGGAGAAAAAATTATCTTATATTTTTTCAATGGACTCTTACTAGTTAAAAATAAGTACATGGGGATAAAATGACATGGATCATTTTTTTATGTCAAAAATATATGTAATGTCATTGTCTAGTGCCATGTATCCGTATTCATTCAAAGTTTTTTAACAACTAAAAAAAAACATGAGCAACTAAAATCTTGTCAATAAATTAACATATTTTTAAGTAAAAATCTATATATATATATTTAGGAAAACGTGTTGATGAATACACTTGCTAATATCAAACTTATCTTGTTTATTTATTTTTTACAGATTCCATTTGTCTTGCATCTATTTCTAAAATGTAGTCTTCATTTAATTTCTTAATATTTTTATGTCTTTCTTATGAATAATGCCATTCGAATTATCGTTACTATTACTGATATAATTATAATTATTTATTATTTATAGTTTTATTATTAATAATCTAAAGTAATTATTGCTAGTTTATCATTAAAGTTATTATTATTATTATTATTACAACCGTTATTACATTATCTATGATGTTAATATTAATACCGCTTATCCTACAATTGTTATCACTTAATTTCTAAAAAATGTAATAATAGAAAAATTGAGTGATAAGAATAAGTAAGTTGGCCGACCGTAGTCGAGGGCGACCCGATGGCTTCCTTTTCAATATTTCAGTGGGATATGGGGAAGTTTATACTTCTTTCCCGGAATGCTCCACATACCATTGACCTGTTCCTTTTAATGCTGAGTGTTAAAGAAGTATCAAGAACCATGACTCAACCTAGGATTGAACGGTGGTCCCTCGGACCGTTGGCGAACGGTCAAACCTTTATGCCAAAGTGCTAATGATGATATTAGTATTACTATTAATATCATTGTCCATGTGATAACTGTAATAACATTAAGAACAAACACAGAAACAAAAATAATAATAATCTTCATAAAATAATTTAAAAAGATAATTGTAATAATAGTTAATTTCAATCATAGAAGACAAAATTATTGATAACTAGTAATTAATATAATATCAATTATAGTAACAAGGATAAGAATGGCCGTATTCATAATAAATTTTTTAAAAATATTAAGGAAGTAAAAAAAAATCTACGTCTTAAAAATGGAAATCGAATAATACCTGTAAAATAATTAACGAAACAAAATAAATTCCTTAATAATAGAGAGATTATTCATAAAGATAGGTTAATTTATGGATAGAGTTTTAGTTTCTGAGGATTTTGTTAGATACATATGGATGCAGGATACCAGACAATGACATTACACGTGTTTTTGACACCAACTTACTGCCTATACGTTTTTGTCCTCGCTTTTTTTGACGAGTAAGAGTCCTTCCAAAAAAATATTAAATAATTTTTTTCTCTTTATTGTGAGATGGCTACCCGTTTTTCTTATAACTCTGGCAGCTGAAAGGAATTTATAAAAGCCAAATGAAAGTTTGTTGAGTTTTTCAGTTATATATATATATATATATATATAATTATGAATATAACTTGAAGAAATTTTTTTTATGTTAAAATGAATGTAAGTGTGCGTGTGTGTGTGTGTGTGTGTGTGTGTGTGTGTGTGTGTGTGTGTGTGTGTGTGTGTTAAACTCCAAATGTGACATCATGAAAATATTTTGAATTCCCGAAGTTCTGTTGCTTTGGCAAAAGGCGGAGATCCAGCTCATTCCTCTGGATTATCCATTTTGCCAGGATGCATTTTACTTGCATGTTCCGACGTTACACAGACTTGACTGCTCCTTGAGTATCCAGTCAATCCAATCTCCGAAATTACACTATCTGTCACTAAAATAAGTACGAATCAGATAGCTGTGTATGTTTTAGTTAATTGGACTGAGGATGTGGACAATTGTACTAGCTATATTGACATGTGTGTCTATGTCATCATACACTTTTGCCGGTTGTAATTTTCTTTCTTTCTACGGTTAAATCAAAAGGTTTGTTGCTCTTCTAAAAATTTATTCCAATGCTGTTGTTTATTGTTTTGTCGTTTTTTGTTCTTTTCTTTTTTGGTTGTTTTCTTTTTCGTTTGGTTGTCTATTTTTTTATTTACATATATAGGCTAAGACAGACTGATTTCCAGGATAGAGAATTCTCACGCACAAGCACAGGCAACATCGAAGTGGCAGAGAGGTGTCATTATAGGGAGGAATGGACCGACATTTTTTTCAGAGAACTTTACTGCGCTATGCTGTGATATTCAATGAACGGTTTACTCACCAGGTCTATCGATTTGGGATTAACTACTTTGGCTGTAGTTGCTAAGTGTTAACCACAGAAAAAAAACTGACGAACTGTAAGACTTTATTCCACGTGATATCGCAGCAATATTAGAGTTTCTGATTTAGTGTAAACACCCGGTTGAGTATTTAGAATTGTATATCTCATGTCAACAAGCATTTTGACGATATAGTTGGTAAAGCACATTTTATAATAATTACCAAGAAATAGCAAATATAATAATTTCTTATATTAATATTAAATGTGTAATATGATATTTCTCATTTATTCATGCATCAAATGCTAAGAATCATTCTACAGGACTCTGTGTAAATAGTATGAATGCCCCCACTAAATCATTAATAGTAAATGTTTTTAATTTTTTATAAAGATTCTATTAGGAAATTAATTTATATGTAATATAAACAAAAAAGCCTTAGATAGATGTTTATTCCTCTCTTCTTGTCTGCAGATATTCATTTAAAACGTCAGCATTTAGATCTTAACAGCTTTCCTTTCTATTTCTTCTTTAATTTCTTCTTAAATCTTCCTTCAAATGTAAATATTTTGCATCGTTTTAATATTTGTATTTGTTTTACCATATATAACTATAGAAAATTCAATTACTTACTCACGAAATAACTCGTTTTCTTTAAATCCTCCATTCAGTGTTTTTTTTTTCCTTTATTTCATAAACACACCCGTTCACCCAGTAAGTCAATTTTCAAACAGACAGCGTTTTTCTAACAAAATATTCGTTCATTCATTGTTTTCACCTTTTAATTTTGTTCTTTAGCTGTACTGATATACTTCCCATATACCAATACATTATACATTTTGAGGACAGTCTTATAACTTTGTCACTAACGTGCTACCATGTGATATCGTAGTGAGTTCAAACTTCAATCACAATGCCGCGTTTTCTTTCAAGCTAATTGCCTTGGGAAAGGTATGGGCCATTAGTGTATATGAATGGCTTTGGTATTAGATAACCCATGAATGTTGATATTCTATCAAAGAAAGAACCCAAACTAATCATACATTTTAGTATGTGACAGGAATAGAACAAGACAAGCTGCATACAACCAGGCTCATAACTCATCAAGTAAGAATACTATATCTATTTTTCTATCAAATCAGTATAAAAATTACAAAACGTACATTTTGACAGAAGTGAGATTTTCACAGAAGATAGAGAAGGATTTTAAAGTGACATCCAAATTTGCCGACGAGTAGTATCCGAAATTTACTCATTTAGGCAAAATAACGAACACTATTCTATGCTACGTGGTCGAAATCTATTAGCTTACAAGGAAATCGAACGTTTTCTTAATAGTCGATGTTATAGTCTCGTTCCCAGAACGGTTTGCTCACCAGGTCTATCGATTTGCTAGCTTTTTTCTGTTTGACGAATGTTGCCAATTCATCAGTTCATTGAACACTTAAAATTGACTTCAGTTTTAGCATCTATCGAGTAATACGACATAACAGTTTAGAAGGATTCGTACCTGCCTTGAGTATACGTCTTTTTCAAATGATTTTAATTCGCATCCATCACCTTTTATCAAATGTTTTCTATTCATGACATATAAATTCAATCTGTCTCTCACTTATTGTTCAAACACACATTTTCACTACGTACAATTTTTTACCTGTTCTTTTCGAAAATAACGATTCTATTCAAACGACAAAACTTATCCCTACAATTCTTACTTGTTACTCCTTAAAACCGTCCTTAACTGACTATGCTATATACCAGTGGACAAATTATTTTATATGTTTTTATTCCCCGAACAACGTGGCTACTAATAAGATTCGACGCAATCACTATTTCTATCTTATTTACAGCAGGTTTGGATACAGAGATTTCATTCTCCTTAGAAGGGTTATTGTAACAAGGTTAAGAGTCCAATCTGCTCTTCTTTAATTGCCCATAGCTAAAGGAATTGATAAATCCATGCCTTTTTCAGTAGCATTATTGCAGAATAAAAGGTAAACAGCTCCGTTCAAGATTTGAACACGGGTCACCATATCCATTTCGTACGTGGTTTCACGTATTACGCAAAGGAATAAATCATCTATAAAATCACCATTACTCCAGAGAGAAATTGCATGTCATGATTATTGAATCAATGCCATCCAGCTGTACATTTTTGTATTCCCATAGTATAATGGTGAATACATTTAAGATATTTGAAGGTATTATTTTAAACTTGATCTTAAAACCGTTCAGTTTGCATAAGAAGTGGAAAATAAATAATACTTCATCACACAGCCCAAAACTAGTGAAAGCTTTTTAACCAATGTGATTTGGTTAACGACAGAATCGTTACTCATGATATTTTAATTCTCAGGACAGCGGTAAACCCGACTACCAGTAATTGAAAACTTTCAGTTGAGCAAGAACTACTGAAACTTCTAAAACAATATTGACAATATTATGGTCTCTTAGTAAAATAGATACTCCAATGCTGTGAGCATAAATAATTATGAATTTTAATAATTTTTTTCTCAATTAAAGCAATTAATTTCATAAGTCTGTTTGTAAAACTTTAATATATTCCGCCTATAAAGATATTTCTATCATATTCTCTCAACATTCTGGACTACGTCGACATCAGTACATTAACAGGAGGTTTTAAAACACAACATCTTTACAAAAAACGTTGAGTGATAGTTTGGGTACGTATCTGTAAAAAGAATTTGTCTAGTGGTTTCTATTCCAGCCGAGTGATATACACTTGTACTTTTGTGCAGGACGAAACCACAGAAAATTGGATATATTGTATTGAAATAAAATTTGTCGATCTAATCTAATGCAATACTACTATTATGATACTGAACTTTACTTTGTGACCTGTTCTTGATTTGGGAAATCGTTTGATAATCAAATGCAATTTTATGTTTTGTTGGGTTTTTTTTTATATTCACTTTCAATATAGTTATTAATGCCAGTTAATATATACAAATATGTAACATTTAAACTTTCAAGCAAATATGGTATTGGTTTATTGTCTGATATCAGTGGAACGCGTTACGGTAAGTAACAGCAACCAGCGTTACCCTTGGTACTATCCTCTAAAGATTAGATTTCCTCTGTGCGCTAACTTTACAACAAATTTGAGTTCCATTCTAACATAGTTTAGAATAGGGGAATAACTGCTTACACACACACACACACACACACACACACACACACACACACACACACACACACACACACACACACACACACACATATATATATATATATATATATATATATATGCACGCGCGCGCGTGTGTCTGTGTTTGTATATAGTCTGACAGATATATTGCAAAAGTGAGAGAAAAAAGAGAAAGAACATGAAATGATGCAGGGAAGTAGATAAGTAAATATTGGAAACTTATCATGGGGAAGGAAAAAGAAAAATTGAAATTATATATATATATATATATATATATATATATATATATATATATATATATATATATATATATATATATGAGCGTATGTGTGTGTATATTAACTAATTCTGTCAACCTAGTTGCTCTCTTTCATTTTGAGTCCCCTCCAGCTTTATTGAGCGCTCACATATCCAACGATTCCATTGCATGATAGTAAGGTCAAATTGCCTCTCACACACATACACACACAGAAAGATATATATATATTTGTGTCTGTAAGTACGTGTCAGTGTATGTTTATGTGTGTGTGTGAACAAATTAACGTATTTTTTATATCACTTACACAGTGATTAAATTAACGAACAAAATATATCATTCTGAATTTAAAAAGATGATTATAAAGTTCCTTGAGATCAAATGATATCGCAATTGAGAAATTATGTTGTGTGCAGTAGAGTTTCTCATGCTATTATAATTCAATTGTAAATATAATGGTAAAGAGATTTATCTTCGAATCCCTATTTAACACAATTGCTCAAACAATAATCTGGCAACGGTGTGCCAGCTTTTATGTGTTAGTGTAATATACAGAAAAAAGTCTTTATATTTAAACATAAATTAGCTAGTGTTGTTGACTTTCTTACTGAGATGAAGATTTATTTGACTGTGTGAACCTGGGTACATAAGCTAGCGTAGATGTCATGCTTACATTTCTGCGCATGTAAGCGGCTTATAAATAGGCCGTCGGATTGCATTTCATTATTATCCTACACATTTTTATTTATTCCTTTATTGCAGAGTATTATTCATGTCATAATTGAATAAGAATTAATAAAAAGAATCAATGTTACAGTGTTTTCGTTTGATCTTGAGGTGAAATTCTTTTCAATAACATTAGATTTACTCCCAGCAACAGTTTATTTAATCAACGAGAGCCATGAGCCTTAAACATGCAAGGAAATAAAATAAGCCAACAGACATTTAATATAATTCATTTATGCTGATAGAGGGTTATGATTATATAACCCTAGATTCATGGGAATTGGTTGTTTTCAAAAAGCATATAAATGCTCTTAGATTTTCAGTGCTAATTCTTTGCTACCATTGCACATGTGTCAAACTTCATTCACGTCTATTGCCAATGGTTTGACATTTCTAAGAACAGCAGATATTGTAAAAAAGAACAAAATAACACATTTGATGAAAATCTAAAGATAAAACTCCTTAATAATTTTTGAAAAATGATGTATGCACAAGAATGTAAGTTGTGGCAAACTTAGACGAGAGCAACCAGAAAGGTTCCTTTTCTATAGACACAACACTGAGGTGTACGGAAGGGCTCTACTCCTTTCCCTGGATTGCTCCACTTTACTCTTGATACGTACCTTATATTGATTAGTGTTAAGCAAGTAGGTATCAAGTACCATCTTTAAAGCTTTTGGTATGACGTTACTTGGGATTGAACCCAGGTCTCCCGGAACACACACACACACACACACACACACACACGCACACACATATATATATATATATATATATATATATATATATATATATATATATATATATTAAAACCCAAGCACTCTGCCGTAAGCAGAATGCGACACGAGGTAAATCCTTAAGCTGACTGTTTTGAATTCAGTGTTTGCCTGTCCTTAAACAGGTTGTCATACCAAACTTAAAGAGCCCAATCTAACCAACTCTTAAATCATATCAGGAGAATGAATAGTTGAATAGTTTTGCATGTGTATTAGCGGTATCTAAAATGCGAACAGTATCATCAAGGTGTGTGTGTGTGTGTGTGTGTGTGTGTGTGTGTGTGTGTGTGTGTGTGTGTGTGTGTGTGTGTGTGTGTGTGTGTGTGTGTGTGTGATCAACATTATACCACAAAGGCCTCCTTTAATATTCATGTATGTAATAGAGAGAGAAAGATAGAGGGGGAGCGAGCGAGAGATAAACAATGATAATAATAGGGAAAATCAAATTGACATGTTTTGCTATGAGTATATAAGTACAAAGAAAGTTATAAACTTCATCAAAAAACTATGCAGAACTATGAGCAGGGAAACGAACCCAAGCAAATGTAAAAACCCAAAGAGTAAACTTTCAAGGAGATTTCACTGAATCATACATTTAGAAGACACAGAATTCTACAGAATTACAAAGTCATAAAGAAACATCACTTGTAAATGGAATAAATTTAGAATTTTGCCAAGAATAAAGAATTATTAGAATATTTAAAAAAAAAACTCAGCCAGGATATAGGAATGGAATCTGAAATTGAATAACTCGCCATGGTAAGAAAAAAACAAAAAAAACTTCAAATTAGAAACAGCAAAACAAATAGAACTTTCCAATAAAAAAAACAACGGACCACTTGAAAAAGATGAAAACAATACTTAAAATGGATTTTTAGAAGCAGACCCACTAAACAGAGATGAACGAAAATTTTTGAAAAATGCCAAAAAATAACAAGAAAACTTCTTGAACGCAAATAGTAAAGCAGAAATAAAGAAAGGGTAAATACAAAAGTTGTTTCGCTTGTGATATACTCTGGACCAGTCGTAAAATGATCACGATGGATCAGAGAGGAATGATATTAATATTGATGCATAAGGCCTAACATCTAAATGACGGTATTGATTGACTCTATTATACAAGACCCATAATGAGGACTTGAAATTACTGAAGACTACGTAAATAGAGCAGTAGAATAACTCAAAGAATGCAATAAACGATCTCAAAACGAATGCAAGGACAGGGAAACCCAAGGGTGGGGGAAAGATGGTCCACTAGGAATTGTGCAAGAAACAGAGGTTTAACAATACAACTAAATGGTATATGCACAAATGGAAATCTGTCCTTGAAAAAAGAAACATAAACTTCACTGGAAATTTGAGACAAAAGAGATCAGCAAATCCAGGGCCAGAAGACAAAATTTAGTTGTTATTGATAAGAAAGAAGGAACCAGTCATCTGAGATTTGGTGTAAAAAACGTCGTATGGTGTATAATAACTATAGTAATTATTGGTTTGGTTTGGTTTGGTTTGGTTTGTGGCCTATCAACCTTTGTACGTTATCTAACGCCAAATCCATTTTTATGTAAATAATCTGTTCTATTGAAAACAGTTCAGTTTAGCATAAGTACACAGTTTAATTGTCAAAAACATTTCCATTTCAAACTATTCAAGCAGTCATATGTAACAATTCAGTTAAGTGTAAATATAGTTTTAATGTCGAAAAACAGTTCTATTTGAAATAATTCAGTTAAGCATAAGCACGCAGTTTAAGTGTAAGTACGGTTTAATTGTCAAAAACATTTCTATTTCAAGCTATTCAGTTTACTCAATTCAGTTTGGCATAAGTATGCTGTTTGTTCTATTTAACCCATAGATAGGGCCCTATCAGGTGTTACCACTCCGGGGCAGAGTGGACCTGGGAGCGATGGCAATGAAGGGGTACTCCGCATTCCCCAAAGCTCCAGCACTGCAGGAACCTCACCATCAGATTGTTTATTGTCATATCCAGGACACTCGTTTGGTCGGGGGTCTTACCCCTCTGCAGAGAAGTAGTCGGTGTATTCTACAGCCCCAGCCGACTGGGCAATATAGTAATTATGATAATTAGGATAATTATATGTGATGACAGGGAGTGAGAAGTAATTCACTGAGAATCGTGCTAAAGATAGAATTTGATCCTACTGACAAACAAGATTTTGTCCTAATAAGTGAAGCCCATAAGATTCTTTGGGATGTTTGTGATATAAACTGGTCGCCCAATCCTTCTCAGAAGACCAGAAGTAGTGATACTTAACTAGAGAAAAATAGCATTCTATCAAACGGATTTGCCGTTTTTGCAGACTTCAGTGTGAACATATAAACGAAGCGATAAAAAATACCTTGATCTTGACATGTGAGGCATGTACTACTTGCTGTTGGTGCTCTTAAAACAGCCTTCTAGAAACTGGAAAAGAGACAGAATGAAATGGAGATCAAAAGATGAAGTGAAACCATCCAGACTGCAGCATGACTAATATCTGCCAGGATACTTAAAATCGTCCTCCAAAACTGAAGAGTCATTCAGTGTCGCAGACCTCAGTGAAAACCCATCAGTTTGAACCGTTGGCAAAACTCGGAATAAGTAAACGGCTAAACTCTTACAGGAAAAGAAAACCTGAAGAGAGAAACAGAATATTTTCTTATATCATAAAAACAGTCATGTTAAAGTGAAAAGAGTAAATACGCCACAGAATAGCAATTAATCACAATACAAGTGAATGTTGCAAAATAGTGCAAGGAAATATAAGATTAGACACGATTGAGTGAGGAAGTTGATCCACTGGGAGTCGTATAAGAAATTGAAATTTGACCATACTACCAAATGGTACATGCAGATCAAAAATCAGTCCTGGAGAATGAAACGTATAAAATTCTCTGTAATTTTGAGGCACAAACAGATCCCCCTAATCCCGTTCAGAAGACCAGACCTGGTAATAATTAACAAAAAAAAAATGAAAACCAGCAGTCTAGTCGACTTTGCCGCCCTGGCAAACCATAGAGTAAAATTGGACCTTCCCAGAGATCTAAGAAAGCTGTAGAGCGACAGTGATACCACATGTAACAAGCACGTTTCAGAGAGCACCCAAAGACTTGGAAAGAGGGCTGGATCAGTAGAAAACCAGAGAACAAATCAGGATCACCCAAACTACATCATCGATAAGATCACCCAAAATATTAAGAGTCCTGGAAACCTGAGCAAATTAACTTAACTGAAAACCATCAGCTACCGCTTGAGTGAAAAACTTGAATGAAATCTAATATATGCTATACTGGCAAAACAGGACGTTTACAAAAGACGGAAAAAATGTAAACAAATCTGTGGAGAAAGCACAAAGTCAAACGGACAACCGAACTCAAAGAAAACTTCTGAAGAAATTTATAGGAACAGAAAAAACATAACAGAAAGCCCGATTAAATAGATAACATGAATATAGAATTGCAAGGATGAAACGAAGATTCCGAAACAGATTTACACCTGGATTCACGGAAACAATCACTCAAGATAGTACCAAATTGGAAAACGCCAGACAAAGATTAAATATATTCATTCTGTTTTAAAAACTTCATGTATATCCACGAGAGATTGTCTCAGCAACTGAGTAAATTTCTACAAACAATCAAGCATGCCCGAATAGAAGGCTAAGGAGAAAACAATCTAACCTTAAAAGAAATATCCCTAACAACTATATACCGATAAATATCATATCGAAAATCTTCAGCCGACATAAAAGAAAATTTTCACTGGACACATCTAGACATATAAGAAATAAAATATATTATTCGCTTATATGCTTCTGAAAGTTTCCTCTAAAACAGAAAGAATGCTGTCAGGAGAGAAGAGCAACTGATGACATACTATATATATATATATATATATATATATATCGCATATCCCCAAGAAGGTTAAAACAAGGAGAGATATGAAGCCATAGTCTGGGTTGAATTTTTAAAAAATTGCCTATGATATGAGCCTGCAAAATTCGATGATGAAAGGTCGGAAAACGAACAAAATGTCCGACAAGGTCATAATCTTTATCATTTGAGCAAGGGAAATTGTAAAGGGAAACTACCGGCAGGAGGACAAATCCGAGTAGAGGTTAAAATTCAAAGAAGCATCATTCCGGTGAACTCATTCTCACCACTGTTTTTATTATAGCAATAATGCCACACGATTATATTCTTAAGAAAAACACAAAAGAATACAAATTAGAAAAGAAAAAGATAAACCAGCTTATTTATATGGATGATATCAAGATATTTATCCAAAATGAAAAAGAACGGGAAAACACAAAGAAAATACGACAAAGATATATGACCTGACTACTTTATTGAAGAATGTGCCATGCTACAAATAAAAAAGTGTGCAAAGAATAGCAACGGACAGAATTGAACTACCAAATTAGGAAAGCATCAGAATACTTAAGAAAAAGGAAAAATTTTAATACTTTGAAAAATCGGAAGCGGACACCATTAAACTGAGATGAAAAAAAACGGTATGAAAATAACAAGAAAACTTGAAAACAAACATTGTAAAAGGAATCTTATTAAAAAAAAGACCTGGGCCTTCTCTCTTGTTAGATACTCTGAACCATTCCTAAAATAAACAAAAGAGGAACTCAGACAACCGGACCAAAAAACAAGGAAATTGTTAACGATGCACGATCTCCAACAAATGACATAGACAAAATATATGTCAAGAAAGTGCGAATGAAGAGGAATCGGCTGCATTGAGGATTGTGTTAATGTAACAAATGAAAAACCCGAAGAGCAACAACTAAATGAAAATAGCAATATAGGGGCAAACAGATAAACAATAGAAACTATAAAACGATCATCGAATGAAAAAAACAAGTGTATGGACACTTCAAACCTTAAGCTGTGGAATTTCACATAGGTAATAAAAGGGCAAATCAAGAAAGAAACTGCATCACTTTTAATAGAAGCTCAAAACAACGCCATAAAAGGCAACTATATTTAAGAGAAAATTGATAATACATAACAAAGTAACAAGTGTTGGTTATGCAGAAACAAAGAAGGAACGATTAATCACATATTAAGCGAATGCAGGTAAGCTGCGGAAAAAGAGTACAAGGCTAGGCATGACTGGGTGGAACAAGTGATCTCCTTAGAATTGTGCAAGAGATTAAAATCTAACCATACTATCAAATGGTATACGCACAAAGAAGAATTATTCTGAGATAACGAAACGCACAGAATTCTCTAGGATGTTGAAATACAAACATACCCCCTAATCTTAGATATAATTAGTGTTACTTAACAAGAACAAAGAAAATGTTATTTCGAGTGTTTTGCTTTTACTGATGACCACAAAGTATTTTTTTAATAGGCACATACTAGGACCATGCAAGTGAGCTGAAAATTTGTAGAAAATGATAGTAATGGTGATATGAATTATAGCTGGTGCGCTTAGAATAGTTTCAAAGAGCTTAGAAACGAGACTGGTGAAATTAGAGAACAAAAGAACCCTGGAGATGTCTACTTTTAAAAAAGCAACGAAAGACTGATTACATCTACCTTTAACAGCATTGACTATATTAGGACTAACAGAACGGCAACAAAACTAGGAAATATAAATAGAAAAACAAACAAATGTATGAGTATTTCAAGCAGCCTGATAAAATTACACACGAGAAGACCTGGACATGTCTACGGAAGGAAAACCTTGAGAGAGAAAATGAATATCCGTGAATAGCAGGAAAAAAACAATAGCATAAAGACCAATTATGATAAGGAAGAAATAGTACGCAGCAGAATAGTAAATGTTGGTTATGAGGTGAATGAGACGAAATGATTAATCACATAATAATCGTATGTAGCAAACTAATGCTAAAGAATTATAAGACTAGACACAACCTGGACTTGTGCAAGAAACTGAAATGTGGTTATATTACCAAATCGTATAAACACAAAAAATCTTTCCTGGGAAATGAGACTCACAAAATTCTCTGGGATTTTAAGATACAAACGGATCACCTGATTCTTGCCAAAAGACCAAACCTAGTGATAATCAACAATTTTTTTTTTTTAAGTGAGAGCGAGAACTTACTGTGTCGTGGACTTTGCTAGAACAGTAAGAAATCGAATGACAAATCTGGATCAATCGACGACACCATTGTTAAGATCGACTAGAAAACTGAGAAGTGTCCCTGTAACCTGAGGAAAATTTGTGCCACTCAGACTCCAGTGAAAGATTATCAGCTAATAATGCTATGAGGAACTTGAAAGGAGTGTTATAATAATAATAATAATAATAATCAAAAGAGAGAATATGAATGTTTTAATAGCAGCTCAGAATAAAATCGTAAGAAATGATTAAAAGTTAAATTCAATTATACGTAGAAAGTAGGTTACGTAGGCAGAGGCAGATGAGATAGTAAACTACCTAATGAGTGACACCGCAATATAGCACAAATAATATTAAAAGCTGACATGACTGTATCGGGTAAAGGATCCATTTGGTATCGTTTATCAGTCTGATCATACTGAAAAATATATACACAAACCAGAATCTGTCCGAGAAAATAAGACGCACAATGTTTTAAGGGATTTTAAGATTCAAACCGATCATCCAGTGCTGGCCAGAAGACCATAATTTGTAATAGTTAACGAGATGTAAAGATTTTGTTCACTAGTGGACTTCGAAAGCCATGTTGAGAAATCTGAGGAAAATGAAACACTTTATAAATAAATGGACATCGCCAGAAAACTAGTAAAAATCTCAAGAGAATCAATAATATCTATCATATCTGAAGCATTTATCTAAACCCAAATAACGTGAAAAAGAGATTAAGTGATTGAAATTTGCAAGAATATCCTAGGTAGTCTATGGATTTGCTGTCACTAGGACATCAGAGAAGGCCACCCAATGATATTGATGTGAAAACTAGTAAAAAATTATATTCTGCGTTAATAAGTCAGATCAGAGATCTTTACTTGCTACTGGTATTATGTCACCCAATACAACGTCATGTTATCTGGAGAGGAGATGGGCTCTGCAAAGTATCCTACCTATTCCACTGAGTGATTTCATGAAAGGTAATAGCAGTACGATGACCTAGGATATGAAGTTATATAAAAAGAATATACTAATGGATTTTATGATACAGCCGATTAAGAATGGTGGGTATTTTTGTGAGTCTGTAAAATTTGATAAGGCAGATGCAGAATATGCAGACGGATCATATTGAGGTACATCAGGAGAATCTGATATTGATGAAAGAAAATACAGGTTAGAACCTCATAGGACAGGAAACAAGAATGATAGACCAAAGAAACTTTTGTGAATCTGATATTGCAGCATTAAGAACAAAATAAGATAAAATAAAAAAAAATCAAACTGCTTCACAAGAACGAGTAGCCATCTTTTCTAGATATATTTTCTTTGTTTCGTTACAAATTATGTGAATAGAAATAGTCTGGTCACTTGAATAATAAGCAGATAGGAATGTGTGTAATATTTACATTTCAAACGATCTCTTTGAAAACATAGAACGATACTTCATTTATACAAAAACATGAAACATTTTCCCATGCGAAGACATAGCACAATTAATTCATCTCACCCTTCCACGGGCATTTTTGTCTAGACGCTTTATTAAAGCGGGCGTTTTCCCTATACAGATGAATATAATACAAAACATAAAAGTCCATAAAAAGTATATTCAAGCACATTTCAAAACATTATTATTATTATTATTATTATTATTATTATTATTATTATTATTAATGATATTTTCACTTGCAGTCTTAGCAATAGTCAGAGTGCTGAAGTTATTTACGGTAAAGGGAACGAGTAAAAGCAATACAAAGAATAACGTTTACACACTATACGACACAATCAATTACGAATGATATAAGAGTAGGTAGGAAGGCAAATCTATGAGAGAAATCAGGAATAATGAAAAAAATGTGCGAAAGAGAAATAAACTGTATGAATGAATGATTAAGAGGAAGTAAAATAATATAAAGAAAGAAACGAAGATTCCAAAGAGCGGATGAAATTCGAGGGAAGTGTTTGTTGGTTGGTTTTAGTTTTTTGCTTGCTTGTATTTTTTGGTGTTGTATGTGTATGTGTGTGTGCTAACTTTTTTGTAAGAGCTGTTATTGTTTTTACTTTTGTTTTTTTTTTATAAGTAGTGTTCAGTAGATGCAAAAACGATGGCATCAATGATAATGATGACAGTAATGCGGAAAAATGTTGGAAGTGGTAGTGAAGAGAGCAATAAATGAAAATATTTAAAAGCAGAATCCACATATATAAAAAACAATGTGTATCCATATATATATATATATATATATATAGTCATCCACAGACAGGCTGTTTCGTGGTATCCATATTCTTCAGTGTGGCTAGACACGTGAAATGCTTCAAGGTGTAATCGAAACCCGGCTGATTTTAAGTATATGTATATTTTACACACACACACACACACACACACACACACACACACACACACATACATATATATGATTTATTCAACAATCTTTTTCTTCAAGAAAATATCTTACGATTTAATCATTTATAGCAGAACATTATACACTGAAAACATGACTTATTTGGGATTATATGTTGCCAAATTTTGTTTGAATACTCTGTAGACAAAAAAAAAAAGGAAATTTTGGTGGGGATAGCAGCCTAATCAGATATTGATTACATTTTCAGTGATAAATAATGGTAAAAAATGATGCCTAATAATAGCCATTTTGATTGTGAAAAGTTCCTTGTAAGAAATTCTAGTTTTGTAAAAAAAGCTTTTTATTAAAAAAAAAAACAGTAATAGGATTACTTACTAACACGTGTTAATATATATATATATATATATATATATATATATATATGTGTGTGTGTGTGTGTGTGTGTGTATGTGTGTGTGTGCACGCGCGTGTGTGTGTATGTGCGCACGCGCGTGTACATTTGCGTTCGTGCGAGTTCGTGAGGATTGTCACAAGGGTACCACTCCTTTATATTTCCACAGAAATTGCAAACAATATATCGATCACAATTACGTCGTTGAATGAGCATGTTCTCCGCTAACAAATATCATTTCCCACATAGTTGTCAACATGTTCAAATTTTCTTCAGAAATAGACATGTATCGCATGTCTAAATTTTCAAAATCTGCACAATCATCGACAGCAAATTTTTCACATCAGCACAATCAACCCGATATTTTTAAAAAATTTTCCTTTTTACATCTTCCATTCGACAACATCCTTCGATTGATGAGATGATTGCTTTTAATAGCATGTCATCCTGTCTGGTGTTATATTATGCCTTGAGGTGGGGGATTCGTGTGTTTTTGTGTTAATGTTTATATTTAACCGGATCATTGGCATTATCGATTGTTCACGAATCGTTTGAGAAACCGGCGTTCAATCCAAGGTCAAATCATACCAAAGAATCAAAAAATTGTTCTTGATTTTTCCTTGCATAACATTTACCATTATAAGGTGAGGATCATGAGTAAAGTGGAGTAATCCAGGGAATGGAGTAGCGCCATCTACTACTCCTCGGTGAAGAAGCGACTGAAAAGGGATCCTTTGCGTCACCCTCGAGTACAGTCGGCCAAGTTACTTATTTATATTTGTTGTGTAGTTGTCTCTTTAGGTTTTTGCTCGCAGTCATATATCAATTATTCCTGTCTTATACGAGGGAAATCCTGTCGCACTTCACATTCACTTGGAGAAAAGTAAAAACTTCTTTATTCCTCGCCCTGTTATTTTACATGGGTAGTTTTGGCATAAATAACTCAGGAAGGTTGATATGCTGTTTAACGAAGAAACTAGACTAAATGAAAATCATCTAATACAAACAAGCTGCACTCAGCGGAAATGTTTTAAGTATTCCTTTCTAATACAAATAATTCATACACAATCATATAGTTTCAAGTAAGTATAACTATTCAATAGTTATCATTTGTTTGCTCACAGATATATAGTTAAAAGTTACGAATACTACTTAGAAATAAATCATAGCTTCAAGCGACTATTCTAAATACAACAGTCTCACCATTAGATGCATTTAATGTGATTCTCAGGTAACCTCTTCCTGAGGCGGTCTTACCATGCTGAAAACGAAGAAATCAGAGAATTCTAAGGACCGTCGATTTTTAGACACGAAGCAATTCAATGATTCGCCTAGGTTTTCATGTCCAATAAAATGTCGCCAGTTTGCCGTATTTTTGATAGATGGAATAATGAAAACATATGGTTTAAGAATCTTCAATGTCCACTGCCATACCAACAACATTTGACAATGACGTTGAGTGAAAACGTAATAAATATATGGAACGTGACTTACGTGTGTAGCATGCAAGCATTTTGTCATCGATCGAACAAATGATGGCGGTGAATATATTTAGATATACGGTTATGTTGCTTATAACTTAACCAATACAACAAGTTTGTTGAGCTCCTCGCGTTAGTCATAATTTTTCTGGAAACAAATAGGAAGCTTTACTTTTCGCTTTAGTCTAACAATTCCATAAATAAGATTTAAGGATTTTTTGTCAGTTGTCTAACCTTGTTGTCATCGTGAAGGAAATTTTAGAGTTTCAGTGATTCGTTGGTAAGTAGATTCAAACTGTTAGATTAATGATCTTTTTAGAAACTGAAATTCCCCATTATAAAGTCTTTGTCAGGTAATTTAGAAAATCAGTTGAAAGTTACACACACACACACACACACACACACACACACACACATATATATATATATATATATATATATATATATATATATATATATATATATATATAATGGATAAAGTGACGGCAAGACTAGATTGTAATATTTTTCTGAAATAAACTGAAATAGACTGAAATAAACAATAAATGAAATATCATGTTCAGCACCCTCCAAAGTCGCCAAACCTGCAGCTCTGCGTGACTTTTTTCTTGTTTCATTAACTGGAAATTCATCTCAAGAATAAGATTTAAGGACGTACAGAGCATTTAGATAAATATAACAGCGAAGGTTTACACGGAAACAAATTAGATTTAAAGGTGCTTCAATCAAATGAAAATACCAAGGTTACTAGTTTGAAGAACATTTCCTTCCTTGTTCCTTTCCATCCTGATAAATACAGCTTTCTTTTCTATTATATCTGAATACACTGTATATTATGGACTAATATTCTTGAAATCTTTCGGGTAATCTTCAGAAAACGAAAGTAATCTGATGAAAACTGGGAATAACATCGGTCGAAATGTTGTAAATATAAAAACTCGAATGAGGAGACTCATCATAGTTGATGTGTGCTTAATCATGATAGATTTTCATTTCAGTAATTCAGACAAAAATAAGATGTGAATAAAAGAAATAAGGATCTATACAGGAGCAATGGAATAAGAAAAAAATGCAAGAAAATGATTTGTGCAAAAAGAATACGAGTGATGTTATTAAAAAGAAAAATAAGTAAAATGATTATGTTCTCTTTGTCACGAAATAAACTTTATTGCTAAAGTTTTCAACCTTGTCCACACTGTAGATATGTAACCATTAAAATATAAATGGCTCATATATATTGATACTGCAGTAGTGCACAGTAAAACTCTGCTTTATTTAATTTTGTTAACGTCAACTTTTCTTTGCACCACTTTTCTAGACTGAATTTCTGTTCAGTAAATGTTATTAAGTTCGACATTCCGTCACTCATTAACGTCACTGAGGTTGAAATAAAATACATGTTTAAAGCAAATTAAATACATAAAAATCAACCGTAAAAGATAAAAGAAGTTAGAACTATTTAAAATACAATAAAAGCCCATAAAATGTATACTGAGTCCTTTAGATATTTACATCGAAAAATTGTAAACATATGTATGCCATTACGCATTTGCTTCGTATCGTGTTCATTATTATTTTTTTAAAATATATGACTAAACTATGTTTTTAGTTTTCTTTAACGTATAGCAATAGTTAAAGTCTTTCACTAGTTTTACGTTACTTTTACAGTGTTTGGTTTCACTTTAACTCATTGAAGGTATAACGTCCGGTTTAGGCCAAAACCCGGGTGGCGTCACAGCTTTTGGAGCCAATTAATGACTAAAACAGGCTATGATGTTGAAAATAAGAAAATTTCTTCGTTAAGGAAAATCAGCAGAAACAAAAATTGGGCATAAAAAAGACATAAAAGAATCATTAGGTGTAAAGAAAAATGTTAATCCTTTGAATTCTAAGCACTTTGGCCTTAAGTTAATCTGTAAACAAATTCACAAAAAATCAGAACGAAACTGATTAAACTTCTGTCCAAAGAAAAGCATACTTTTAAGTCTATTCGACAATGCTATTGTGCAAAAATTTTCTGTAAAGTCTATATATTAATTTTTTTATTGTTTATATTTGAGATTATCCCTCCAAATTCGAAAAACAGAACAAGGTTGTAGAATAAAAAAATATCAATCTGAGGGTTTACAGAAAGATAGTGGTCAACATGAAATTCTGGGCTTATAATGTATTATAAAATAGTGTTTAATTACATTTATCAGCTCATGACTAAAACAGTAATGAAAAAATTATGTTGGTGACTAAGATAGAAAATGAAGTAAAGAGAGAAAATGAACAATTAAATAGCAAAATATTTTCACGAGTAAAATGGAGATAGAAATAAAACGAGATATTCTAAAAAGAATGATTTTTAAATTTATATCAACAATGAGGATATAGCTAAGAAGAGATTAAATAAAATCCTTGGAAAGAGAAATTCATGAAAACTTCATAATTCGATAAGAAAATGAAAGGAAGTGAAGTTGTCACAAAAATTCAATCATGAGATTCAAACAAAAAAAAAAAAATTCTAAAAGAATAGTAAGGAAAGGTTGAAGATTAATTGAAGAAAAAATAAACATATAAAAGAAATGAAATGAAGGAAAATATTAATTGATAAATTGAAAAAAGAATAGACTGGCGGGAAAATAGTGAGAATCTTTTGAAAATTAAAATGCATTGAAGAAAATATAAGATGAAGGAAAAGTAGAAAAAATAAAGAGAAAAAAGAAGTAAATTCAAGAAATTATTAATCAATGAAAGAAGAAACAAAAAAAGATAAATTGAAGAAAACAGATAAAAAAATAAAGAAAAAGATAAACTAAAAAGAAACAGAAGAGGGTAAATTGAACAAAAAACTTTAGTATAAGAATAAAGGTAAAAAAAGCACTAGACTAAAAATAAGGAAAACTAAAAGGAAAACAAAGGATGAATTCAAAAAGAAGCGTAGAGGATATAAGAATATATATTCAAAGTTACACTGGAGAAATAAAAAAAAGAAGATTAAGTAGAAAATTAGAAGATAATTTAAAGAAAACCGAAGAAAGTTTGATTCAGGAAAAACTGAAGTTATGCGAAAAAAACAATGAAAGAGAAAAAAAAGAAAAGTTGAATTGAAGAAAAAGTAGGAAAGATAAAAGGAAGAAAAAGGTATGAAGAAAACTGAAACAGAAAAAGAAAATATGGATTGAGGAGAATAATTATAAAAAAAAAGTCGAAGACAGAATGAAGAAAAAAGAGGATAAATTTAAAACAAACAAACAATTAATGCATAATAATGAAAAAAAAGAAAAGTGAAACAGAAAAAGTAAAAGAAAAACTTAAGTGTAAACGGTAAGAATGGCTAAAGGTGAAAAAAGAAGAAAAGAGCGAAGAGAAAAGCGGGTAAAAAGAAAATGAGGAAATGTATTGAAATAAAAAAAAAATAAAAGCCTAATTAACAAAAGTAATGTGGAATAGAAGAAGAAGAAGAAGAAGAAGAAGAAGAAGAAGAAGAAGAAGAAGAAGAAGAAACAGATGGAAATCCATTATGAAAGACAATATCTAACGATATAATTACTATCGAAAACATTTAACCGAGAAAAACTAATCCCAAGTGAGAGAGCACATTCGAGTCAGATTTTACACTTATATTAATGTTACGTTCTTCGTGGTTCATAATACAACTACAAAGAAAGGTTTTATTTTCACTAACGTCTAAAAGAGTAAATTAAAAAACATTAATAGACGAAAACCCATTTTCTCCTTCACCTAATTTGAACATTTTAACCATAGTATGTTCTATATATTTACTTGTATTGCACATGTCTAATACTCAACAGGGCTTTCGGGCCATTTTTAAAATGATATTCGACTCATAGGCTGCAAATCTAATTTGCCTGTCTCCAGAGTTCTCAAAATTAGTGCAGTTAATATTCAAGCTGAAGACTAATCGGCAACTTTTCTGTTGTTTTTCATGCAATGGCAGCGCAAGCCAACACCATCTGTTGAAAATTGAAGTGAATTTTATGGAAGCATATTCATAACGACAGGCAATTAAAATCCCGTACTCCCGTGTTAATGTGTACAATTAAATGTGTCTACATTATGAATTATGCATTTTATATTTAAGAAAATATTTGATATTCCCTTTGAAGATACTTTCACTGGGAAGTGTCAAGCTATTTATGAATGTATATATATATATATATATATATATATAGAGAGAGAGAGAGAGAGAGAGACAAAGATAGAGAGATATGAAGAGGGGATGTGCCAGTGACGTAATGGATATGATCATATGGAAATTGCACTCGATGGGGTGAACTTATTTCCTGAAAGAGATTGGTTGCGTTCCACTTCACTGTAAGGTTCTTGGGGAAGGTAAAAATGCACCTCTTTTTCTCACCTCCGTAGCTATTGATGAATAGCAGGGCAGACTTGAGTCCGTAACTTTTATAAGTCAACTGTCTAGGGGTAAGAAAAATTGTAAATTCCAAAGAATAGAGTTTTCGAGTGAGAGATTGTTGTAACATTGTTCTGCACAATAATTCTACTATTGGCTCATCCCAAAAGCGTTGGTTGGCCTGCCACTATAAAAAAATCACCTGAGTAAGCAGTAGTGGGTTTTGCATATTTAATTCAACTGTTGAGCCTTCATGTTCAGAGATAAAAATACAGACGAAGAAGAAAGCGAAAGAATGATTAGGATTATTTCATTAAACTATAATCTATCTAGCTATCTATCACTATATATATATATATATATATACCTGGTGCTTTCAATAAATTTCCAGACTTCTTTTGTACAGGCATTTAAAATTATCGATGACTCTTGAAAATTCACTATGTTATTGCTATACATTTGTCGCTTGTAGGATTTTTTTTTTTTTGCCCGTACACCTTCAAGGACTCTACGGATGGTTACTATTTCTGAGGTCGTGGATCTATTACTTCGGAAGCCATTTTGGTTTTTCCTAAGTATGTTGTTGATTTTAGGTTCTATGCGGTTTCGTAGTAGGGCATTGTAGATTTTCACTGTTATGGATGTAAGTGTTATGCCTCGGTAGTTTTTGGCTAATCCGAGGTCCCCCTTTTTAGGGAGGGGGAGTATGCATCCCTTCATCCATCTATCTATCGGATTTTGATTATATACTGAGTTGCAGTGTCGGAGCAGTATGTCGTCGAATGGTCTGGTCTTCCATACTTCTGGGGGAATCTCGTCTAGCCCAGCAGCTTTCCTTTTTTTAATTTTTCTGAGAACCGAGTCGGGTTCTTCTTGTGTGAACAGTCTAGTTTAATGTCCAATTGATTGCTAATTATTCTGGTGATTGGTTCATGTGTTACTATCGATGGGTTTCCTCGTAGGTTTTCAAAGTGCTGTTTCCACAGTTTTATTCTTTCTTGTTGGTTTGCTGCTTTCAGTTTTGCTGGGATCTTTCTTCTACTCACTTCATTTATTGTTTGCCAGGCTATCCTAGATTGTCTATCTGCCACCGAGTCTCTAATCTTATCTACCTGATTTTGAATGTATTCTGTCTGTTCCTTTATATATATGCCTGCTAATTGATATTGTGCCGTTTTTAGTTTTCGGGCATTTGTGTTTGTTGTTTTTTTTCGATAGTTTTTGGAGGTTGTTTTCACTAGTGCACGTTTTTCTCTCACCGCTAACGTTTCCCATCGGACTCTATATTTAGTTTTGCGTTTTGTTGGAATACATTTCGCTACTGCCTCGAGGTGCACATTGACGAAAATTTTCATATTCGCCGTTTGGTGTACTTTTTTCCGTCTTCTCTTGTAGTGTCTCGAATCTGTTTCTTAATTCTAATACGTATATATCTCTTATATCCCTGTTGTTCAAAAGGGCCCAGTCATAGTGTTTGGTGGTCGCTGTTCGTTTGGCGTTTTTTCGTAGGCTTAGCCGTATTTTTGCCGTGACTATTCGGTGATCGGAGGACACACCCTCGAAAGAGGAGTATGCATCAAAATTCATTGCACTGTTTTTCCATTTTTTGTTTATAAGGACGTAGTCTATCTGTGCTTTACTATTATTCGCGTACGTGTATGTCCATAGTTTGCCCTCGATTTTTTGGTAGTTTGTATTGAGGCATGCTAATCTATTTTCTATCATGAAATCTGTTAGATGTTGCCCATTCCTATTTGACGTGTTGAGGAGGCTGTATTTGTTGTTTCCGTTTTTTCCGATTTGGGCATTCATGTCTCTGCCAATGACGAATATATTGTGTTTCGAGATACTACGCACTAATGAGGATAACTCATCGTAGAAGGTGATTAGTTCAGTTTCTTTACTAACATTGGTAGGGCTGTAGCATGAGATGATTGTTGCTCTGAGGTTGCGGTTAAAAGTAGCTGCCATTATCCTAGGTTGTATTTTCTCAATACTATTTAGCGTTTTTAATGCTCTAGGTCCTATAAGCATTCATGCCCCTACTGCGGCGTTGACAAAGTTTTTCCATACCGATACAGTGGCGAGCGTCCATCCATTGCCAGTTTCGTGATATTTGATATCTTCGGTGTGCGTGTATCTGTGTTCTTGTATGCATATTATGTCTATCTTATGTTCAACGGCCGATGCTATAAAATCTGATAGTTGTCCTATTCTATTTAAGATTCTTACGTTAAATGTCGCTATTTATAGTGTTTGTTTGCAATTTAGTAGTTTTTGTCGACTTTACCAAGGCCTTCGATTCCATTCACAGAGGAAAGATGAAACAAATCCTACTAGCGTACCGCCTACCTAAAGAAACCGTAGCAGCAATAACGATTCTCTATAGAGACACCAAAGTAAAAGTACGATCACCAGATGGCGACACAGATTACTTCAACATTGTAGCAGGAGTACTGCAGGGGGAAACGCTCGCTCCATACCTCTTAATCATTTGTCTAGACTACGTACTTAGAACATCGACTGACAAAATCAGAGAGAACGGCTTTGAGCTGACGAAGAAAAGAAGAAGGTACCCCGCAAAAACAATTACCGACGCCGACTATGCCGATGACATAGCGATACTGGCAAATACACCCGACCAAGCCGAAACACTACTGCATAGTTTTGAACGAGCAGCAGCAGGCATAGGCCTCTATGTCAATGCACACAAAACGGAATATGTGTGCTATAATCAAACGGGTGACATCTCCACTCTAGACGGAACCCCTCTTAAACTAGTAGACAAATTCACTTACCTAGGAAGCAGCGTCGCATCAACCGAAAAGGACATCGACACGAGGTTAACGAAAGCAGGGACAGCTATCAATAGGCTATCAACTATATGGAAATCAGACCTAACCGATAAAATGAAACGCAGTTTCTTCCAGGCAGCGGTCGCATCGATACTGCAAGACGGCAATTACACAAGAATGCTGCGAGCAATCTTGAACAAGTCCTGGCGGCAACACCCCCCAAGAAACCAACTGTTCGTCCACCTGCCTCCTATCACGAAAACCATTCAAGTTAGTCGAACCAGACATGCAGGACACTGCTGGAGAAGCAGGGACGAACTCATAAGTGATGTACTCTTACGGACCCCCACACATGGCCGTGCAAAAGCAGGACGACCAGCACGAACATACATTCAGCAACTATGTGAGGATACGGGATGTTGTCCAGAAGACCTGTCTGAGGCCATGAACGATAGGGAAAGTGGCGAGAGAAGGTCACGGATATCCGTGCTACCAGCACGACATGATGATGATGATGTTTATGATTTCAGCTTTAAATACAGCAGGAATTGGAATACACCATACTAAAGCCTGATTGTCACAGCTGGTGAATTTCAAAAATGCAATCTGGACGTGAGGTCACCTTAGAAAAACGACATGCAATAAAATTGTTTTAAACTTAGAAAAAATGCCTCAGGAAATTATGGAATGCTTCAGACTGCTTTTCGACCATGTTGCATGAGCATCAGTTTTTGAGTGGCATAGGATGGCAGGGAGTCTGTGAGGGATGATGAGAGATGTGCGAGGAGAAGGAAGTCAGAACAACAGAGTTGATTGCCAAAGGGTTAGAGGTTAGGGTTATTATGTTGAGGTTTTAAGGGAGTTCAGGAAGATATTCCGTCGGAAGAGGCTAGCACTCTTCAAATCAGGTCAGTGGCATTTCCCCCAGGACAATGCACCAGTCCACAGCTCCATCCTTGTCACAGACTATTTGACCAAGATTGATATCAAGACAGTTCCTCAGCCTCCTCAGAGTCCACACCTTGCTCACTGTGACTTTTTGGTTATGCCCTAAGCTCAGAGGCTATCGTTATGAAACAATTGAGGAGATGAAAGAGGCTGTGACGAAGGTCACTGACACGCTCACACAAGAGGACTTCCATGGAGCCTTCCAGACGTTGTTGGAACGGTACAACAAGTGCATTGCATCCGGAGGAGATTACTTCGAAGGGGACTAGAGTTTCATGTGTGTACTATCAATAAAAGTGCCCCTTCGAAAAAGTCTGGAAACTTATTTAATGATCCTCAGATATATATGGATCATTTATTATTGATGCGTTTTGTAGACGCCCGAACATTATTCCAAAGAGAATGTACGTGATGGAAGTTTTGGGGAAAAAATTAACTTTCTGGTTAAGAGTCTTATTAAAATTAACTTTATTAACAACTGTCACCTAATCTCTTGTAAAGATCACCGTTATAATAAGAATAAAAAGATTTAAAAAATCGTAAAAGTCAGAAAATTCTTACCTGGTGTATCGAATATATAATAGGCCAAAACCAACAAATATTTCTCTAGATGTCTGAAATTTATAGATTTGAAAACTACATGATTAACGACTAGGTATAAAGTGCTACTTTATTGAAATAACATTTGGACATTCCGCCGAATATATCCGATTGTCTCCCGCCTGAGGAAAGTTTGCCTCTTTATGATGGACCCATTCGAGAGGGCACAAAAAGACATAAAAGTCAAACGCGCATAATATCATCATCATTATCATCACCAAGTAATCCTGATAATAATGGGGTCCCAGACTCACTACACCATCTATTCAGATCATCCAACACTCCTGGGAGATCCTCCAGACAGCATCCAGTGCCCGCACAATGCCACAAACCGTACCTAAAATGTAATAATTTTTAAAATGCCAGTTTTGCCGTCACTAGAAGCAGATACTTGAGTAAAAATACTTGCCACCTTTTCTACAAGGTATATTATATTGTAATACTGTTTTCACTATCACCCATGTGTAAGTACACTCCTAAGTATTTTGATAAAATTGAATTTCCATCTAAATAAAAAATACCAGTATTTTATTATGTTCAATGAACATAATGCAGACAACATAAAGAAAATTATCGATTACCCACAATCAAAATATACAATTGTGACCCAATTTAAGCAAACAAAAAAATTGTATTACCACTTGAACCAAAAATAAAAATCAATAGGATATATATATATATATATATATATATATATATATGTATATATAAAGTAAAGTAAAGTTGGCGACTATAGTCGAGGGTAACCCGAAGGCTCCCTTTTCGATAGCTACTACACCAAGATGTAAGGGAGGGCGCTACTCCTTCCTTGGGTGGCTCTACTTTACCCTTGATCCGCACCTTATAATGCTGAGTGTTAAGCAAGGGGGAATCATGTACCATTTTTTGAGTCTTTGGTATGACTCGACCTGGGATTGAACCCAGGTCTCCCGAGCCATTGGCGAACACTCTAACCGCTAGGCCAATGTCCGGTATATATATATATAAAGGGCTTACCTATTTTTGAAATGCTATATATTCTTATGAAGTCCTTAAAATATTTTCTCTCGTGTATCTTTTATGGAGAAAGTTGTTTTGTGGGCGTCTCAAAGGAAGTTAAGCAGATTAATGAGGAGATAAGAAATGACGAAGAGATGGGTTGTCTATGTCCGGAAGGAAAAGACAGACACGTTGTTAGAAAAACAGCCCCGCTCACTTTCATTTCTGACTCATAAGTTCTTTTTGGAGTGATGTCATAAACAGGAAAATGTGAAAGGGCTCCTTGTTTAGTCGGTCCATATAAGATTTATTCTTCCATAAATTGTAGCCCATCCATTATTTTAGAGACGGTTTTCTTGGACCCGAAACGTAAAAAAATTACTTGCCTCTCTCTACTGGTTATTAACTTACTGTACGTTTTCAAAACCCTCCGAATTAAATATCTCACCAACGCACGCAACTATAACCTGTGCTCTTTAGATGTCAGTCAATAAGCCGAGTATCAAGGTTACTAGTGGTGGGTGGTGTATACATCAAAACGTAAACGTTTATTATTATTATTATTATTATTATAGCTTTTCACATCAGCGTTAGCCGATGGTTTTTTACTGGAGTCTGAGTGACAGCAAGTCTCCTGATGTATCCAGGACTCTTCTCAGTATTCTGGCCGTTCTCAATAATGCTTTTGATGTTTGGATGGTCTCCACCAGTCCGCCAACATCCAAGTACTCCAGTCCCTTTACTAATCCTTTAGTTACTATTCCAAACTCACCAATTACAATAGGTAAAATTGTCACCTGCATGTTCCATAGTTTTTTTTCAATTCCCAAGCAAGGTCGAGGTACTTATCCTTCTTTTCACATTCTTTCAGTTTTATTCTGTGGTCAGCCGAGACAGCAAAGTCGACAATTTTGCAGCTTCTTTCTTTCTTTTTTTTTTGTTTGTTATTAGGTCTGGTCTTCTGGTCGAGATTAGGTGATCCGTGTGTATGTCGAAGTCCCATCGGAGTTTATGGGCGTCATTTTCTAAGACAGGTGCTGGGTTATGCATATACCATTTGTTTATATGTTCAAATTGAAATTTTTTGCACATCTCTCAGTGAATCGCTTTGCCGACCCAATCATGTGTAGTCTTATATTCCTTCTGCGCTTATTTGCTGCATTCGCTTATTATGTGGTTGATGGTTTCATCTCTGTCACCACATAGCCTACGTTTGCCATTTTGTTGAGTCTTATCTATTCTCGCTTTGATATGATTGGTTCTTACGGCGTTGTCTTGTGCTGCTATAAGGAGAGATTCTGTTTCTCTCTTAAAGTTTCCTTCTCTCAGCCATATGCACGTTTTATCGTGTGAGATGTTGTTTATTAGTCGTTTAAACCGCCCATAGAGTTGTTTTCTTTTCCATCTTTGTTTCCTAGTTATTGTCATTCTCTTGTCCATCGTGTTATCAGTATCATTTCTGATAGCTGTGATGAGACCTCCATCGTGTTTTTGGATATAGTCGTCGAGTCGTTGTAGCGACGCTGGCAAGTCGTCTTTCTTCCTCTTTTCTTGAAACATATAGTCTGTTAACGTCGTCTCTGGGACGTAAAGCCTTATGCATTGTCATTAGTTTTCTTGTTCTTTGGTCCATTTATTTAAGTTGGTCTCTGGTCCGGAATATCTAACGAGTGGTACAGCCCAGGTATTTATTCCTTTGATAAGGTTTCTGCAATTGAGTTTTGCCTCGAGTAGTTTCCTAGTTCTCATGAAATATTCTTTTTGAATTTTCTTAACTTTCCACTTGTTTGATGGTGTCAGCCTCCAAGATGCCCAAGTATTTGTAGGTTTCGTTTTCTGCGAGCGTTTTAATCTTATCTTGGTTTGGTAGTTCCATTCCGTCAGTTAGCTGTTGTTTGCTACTTTTCATTACAAGCATTGCACACTTTTCTCTGCCAAATTCCATTCCTATGTCCCGACTGTATATTCTAATGGTGTGTATTACAGTTGCCAGTTCATTTTCATTTTTTGCAAATAGTTTTATGTCATCCACGTACATTAAATTATTAACTTTTTCCTGCGATCAACTAAGTTTGTATCCAGTTGTGCATTTTCTGAGTATGTGGCTAAGTGTCATCATGGCAATTATGAATAGTTAGGGTGATAGTGCATCTTGAACAATACCCCTGTGGATCTTTGCTTTAGCTAATTTTCTTCCTCCTGCTGTCAATTCCGCTCTCCAGGTTTTCATGGGTTTTTCGATGAAGTTTATGACTTCATCTGATATTTTGTACATTGTTGTTAGCCAGTCTTCCGGGATACCTGGGTTCAATCCCAGGTCACGTCATACCAAAGACTTTAAAAATGGTAATTGACACCTTCTTGCTTAACACTCAGCAATATGAGGTACGTATCAAGGGTAAAGTTGACCAATCCAGGGAAAGGATTAGCGCCCACCCCTACACCTTGGTGTAATAACTATTGAAAAAAGGGCCTTCTGGTCGCTCTCGAATATGGTCGTCAACTTTACTTACTAAGGGATTTTCACACCAGTGTTAGCTGATGGTCTTTCACTGGATTTTGAGTCAGAGTATGTCTTCTCAACTCTCCAAGACTCTTCTCACTATCCTGGCCTATCTTAATAACACTGTAGTTTGGATGGTCTCTCATCGTCCTCTTATTTCCAAGTCCCCCTGTCACTTTATCAATCTTTAATGACTGCACTTAGCGCACCGATTACAATTGGCATCAGCGCCTCTTTGATGTTCTCTGCTTTCTAGCAATGTCCAGGTACTTACCTTTCTTTTCTCTATTATTATTATTATTATTATTGTTGTTGTTGTTGTTGTTGTTGTTAAATAACATCCACCCATTACTTGACATGACGAAACAATAGTGTAGATATAAATTTACGTATCAAAATAAGATAGACCAGTATTATAACCTTTCTTAATTTTTGCCTGATTGAACAGTGAAGTTATTCTGTATGTTTCTCTGTTTGTTAATTTGAAATGTGTGCCAGAGTTAGAGAGTGGTAGCTGTAATTGATTTAATAATATCATATCGTTCTATGTGTCAAAATATGAAACAAAAATATTAAAAATGTAGAATCTCCGTGGTCACAGCTCACAATAAATAACCATATAGCGAGTTATTTTCAGTGATATTGATTCTTACCGAGTGATTTGAGCTCCTGGTATTGTCACAAAGTAAGCTAAGCTAACAATATAAAAAAAATTAATAGTTGTCCAGGCTGGGTGAAGGGATTTTGAAATAGATTCTAAAATAATGTGATGTCGGAATCGTCGGATTGTCAAAAATTAAGTTGGTGTTATTATTAAGCAGTTAAGCATAATTTAAGTGAATCGTTACAACTTGTCCGTTTGCAGTATTGAAAATATGACCGTTTTCCTAGCCACAATATCACGTTCGTCATTTTACGCCTGTCGTACATAATTTGGTACCGAAGGAATTATACCTCTTTTCCAAGATACATCTCATCGAAACGATCACCGTTTGAGAGACTGGATTTTGGTCTTTACGCGGTGAAAGGGGGAAAATTTCAGGGAATTCTGTAGTCATGGCAGAAGAGGCGTGTGATAGGTATAAAGTGACAAACAGGCCAGTTGCAGCTACTAAAGTGTTTCAAAACTGTAAGCGGGTAAGTTTTAACGATTTGATTAATTTATGAACATGGCTGGTTAATGATAACAGCAACTTAATTTATTATGATCCGACGATTCCGACGTAACATTATACTCTCATACACAGGGATGCAAGATATATATATATATATATATATATATATAAGTAAAGTTAGCGACCATAGTCGAGGGTGACCCGAAGGCTCCCTTTTCGATAGCTACTACACCAAGGTGTAGGGGAGGGCGCTACTCCATTCCCAGGATTGCTCCACTTTACCCTTGAACCGTACCTTATAATGCTGAGTGTTAAGCAAGGTGGTATCAAGTTCCATTTTTAAAGTCTTTGGTATGACTCGACCTGGGATTGAACCCAGGTCTCCCGGGCCATTGGCGAACACCCTAACCGCTGGGCCAATGTATATGCCCTGTTATATAGCTTTATGCAAATTATCATTTCATAAATAATAAAGAAATCTGATCTTATGTAAAGATAGTAACATTTCTGAAGACTTATCAAGTCCTAAACCTCTCTGTATACACACATATATATGGGGAGAGAGAAAGAGAGAGAGAGGGGGGGAAATGTGTGTGTGTGTGTGTGTGTGTGTGTGTGTGTGTGTGTGTGTGTGTGTGTGTGTGTGTGTGAAATTCACATTTGAAGATTATGAATCTGTGCGTATCTTTTGTCGAATCTTATGGGTGCGCAGAAAAATACCTATTTTGATAAGGAAAACAACAAGCTCCAGATAGGTCACATGTTAATGATTATCACAGCCAGAAGCCGCCACTTTGCAATCAACACTGCCACTTTTTTTCCTTGCCTACAGATTTACTTATTTTTCATTTTTCATTTTTATTCAATACTATTTCATTGTTATCTAATTCTATTATAAAGAGTGGGAATACTTTCCTAATCTATTTTTCTTTCTTTTTCTTTTATTTCCTTTTTTATTTTGCTTTTGAAATCACTGCTATAATATTACCATTATTTTGTGCATTGGTTTGGAGTGCTTTTAAACTGCATAGTTTGCTTATAGAACATATGGTTATTTCCTATTAGTAATTTAAGAATATTTATCATAAGTCATCATCATCATCATAATCTTATCAATCTTATTTTGTGTGAATTCCGTTTGTTCTTTTAGATATATTCCTGCTAATTGCTTTTGTGCCTTCTTTAGTATTCGGGCATTTGCAATTGTTGGGTTCTTCCGGTAGCTTTCGGAGGCAGTTTTCCCTAGTGCTCGTTTTTCTCTATCCTCTTCCGTTTCCCATGGGGCTCTATATTTCGTTCTATGTTTTGTTGGAATACACTTTGATGCTGCCTCGAGGTGTGCGTTAACAAAGTTCTCATATTCGTCGTTTGGGGTATATTTTTTTCTTCCTTCACTTGTAGTGTCTCGAATCTGTTTCTTAGTTCTAATACATATTTATCTCTAATATCTCTGTTGTTAAGGAGGGCCCAGTCATAGTGTTTAGTGGTCGCTGTTCGTGTGGCGTTTTTTCGTAGGCTTAGTCGTATTTTTGCCGTGACTGTTCGGTGATCAGATGATTCGCCCTCGAAAGAGGAGTATGCCTCGCAATTCATCGCACTATTTTTCCATTTCTTATTTATAAAGACGTAGTCTATCTGCGCTTTACTGTTATTCGCGTATGTGTAGGTCCATAATTTTCCCTCTCTTTTTTAATAGTTTGTATTGAGGCAAGTTAATCTATTTTCTATCATGAAATCTGGTAGATGTTGTCCGTTTCTATTTGATGCGTTGTGTAGGCTGTATTTGTTATGTCTGTTTTTCCCGATTTGGGCGTTCATATCTCCTCCAATGACTAGCAGGTTGTGTTTCGGAATGCTACGCACAAGAGAGGATAGCTCATCGTAGAAGGTGGCTAGTTTTGTTTCTTCGCTAATATTGGTAGGGCTGTAGCATGAGATGATTGTTGCTCTGGGGTTGCCATTAAACGTGGCTGTCATCATCCTAGGTTGAATTCTCTCAATGCTATCATAAATATTAAGCCGTATGATATTAACAAAGAGGTTTTCTTCAAGTTTTTTATTATAAAGTTTTTTACATTTTCAAAATTTGTTAGAAAAATTGTTATAAGCAGAAAATCCCTGTATATATTTTCATATATGTATTTTTTCCGAATAAAGTTCATTACCACAATGTTTGATTAATCGCCATATAATCAGTATAAGTACATTTATCAGAGTATATATATTCATATATATATATATATATATATATACATTCAGAACACTGAAGAGTTCTGATAGAATAAGGCAGTCTGTCTGTGGATGACAATATATATATATATATATACATATATATATATATATATATATATATATATATATATATATATATATATATATATCAAAATGTATTGAAAAGAAAATTTACAAGTTCTTTAGAGGAGGATTTCATTCGTAGAAATATTTGCCAACGTAAAAACGCTTCGGTTTTTGAACTTTATCTGGGCTTGTCAGTTTTTAAATGAGAGAAATAAGGTGGGAATCTTTAATAAGATTGCTCTCTGCTGTCATCGCTCTGTTCCGTATATGTATGATGCAATTAGCGTTACAAAATTCATCCAAAAATAAAATCGATATATATATATATATATATATATATATTAGCCCTACTGAAACCGAAGCCCTTAGTTTCGGACTAAAATTTGCCACGGGCATTAAAAACTATGATATGGGAAAAATTATCAACACTAACTACAAGCACCATGACTCTGACTTCCACAAGGGATTCTTACAAGGTATTATCGCCGCTTCCACTAATTGCCATTCTGATGAACTGACCCTACCCAAAAGACACATAACTGCCTTAAAATCTCTCTCTTCTGACCACAACATTGTTATTTCACCTTCTGACAAAGGTGGAGGTGTTGTTATTATGGATTCCACGGTCTATAACCAAAATCTTATGGATCTACTTGATGATAACAACACTTAGGAAGAGATATCTCTACAAACAATTACAAATAACATTAACAACTTTAACAAATCCTACAAAAAACTAATCTCCAATGAAGATCAATCTTGGTCCTCATTTATCAATTACTACCCTATAATCCCTAAAATTTACGGCCTTCCCAAAACCCATAAACCAGACATTCCACTAAGACCCATTATTTCTGGTATAGGATCTGCCCCCCATAAAATCGCTAAACTTCAAGCCAAATTATTATCCCCTCTATTAGGTACCATTAGTGACGCACACCTAAAAAATTCCGGATCACTGCTCAACAAACTAACTGACATTGATACGCATAACAAATATTTAGCTAGTTTAGACATCAAATCCTTATACACCAATATACATGTTGATAAATGCATTCAACGCCTGCATAACTACATTCGAAAATCTAGCACCACATTTCCTCTACCTATCTCTAAATTGATTAAAATTTGTACCTTATGTACCTCAAATTACAACTTCAAACACAACAACGCATTTTATAAACAAAAATCTGGTTTACCAATGTGATCTCCTCTTAGCGGAGTTCTTGCTTGCATTTTTCTAGAATTCTTAAAATCTGGTCCCTTTAAACATATTATACACAACACTGCACATTATGACGACATACTATTTATCTATTCTCAAGATCTTCATTTACATAGCATCACTGATAAACTGAACAATGTCGAACCTTCCTTAAAGTTCAGATATGAACTTGAATACAACTGCACCCAACCTTTTTTGGACATTTTACTAATTAGGAATATCAACAAACTAGAATTTAAGGTTTATCGTTAAACCACTTGTAAAAACGACCACATTCACTTTTATTCTCACCACAACAACAATACTAAAAGAGGTATCATAATAGGTTTTTACCTCAGAGCTCTACGCATTTGTTCCTCGAAACATTTAAACGATGAATTCATCCACATAGAAAACTCCTTCCTCAACCTACAGTACCACAAATCCTTTATACATTATGCTAAATCTAAAGCCCTCAAAATCCACAACAAGAATCAATCCCAAACTAATGCCTACTCAATATCTGATAAAACTAGTTCCCCCCATAGATACATAACTTTGCCAAACAATTCTTCTTCTCACGGCATAAAAAACAATTTAAATAAACTCAATATCAAAACTACTTCTCCTCTTTCTAAAACAATCCACGAATTAGTACACTCCAGCCCTCAACGTAACATATTTTCTGACGCTGGTGTATATTGCATCCCTTGTAAGGATTGTAAAATAAAATACATCGGTGAAACATCCCGAAACCTTTATATTCGTTTGAAAGAGCACAAAAGAGACATAAGAATGGGCAACTCAAACAACGCATTATTCCTACACATTTCCCAACATAATCATAACATTGACTTCAACTCTGCTAAGATGCTCACTTACATCCATAATAAAAATCTTAGACGGATTTTCGAAGCCGTCGCAATCTCATTCCTTAGTTCCCTAAATACTCGTCCTGGCTTTTATAATATTTCTTCTTACTTGAGCAAACACATTTTAAATAGTTACAATATATTCCATCCTTAGTTAATATTTTCCGTATATCTCATAATTGCCATGCTTTTTATTCTTCTTTTTGTTCTTTCTTTCTTTTCTTCCTTCTGACTCGAAATCTTTCTCGTTAAACAACGTACATAAATTCTATACAATATTCCTAATAAGTCAAATGACGTAATTTAAACATCAAACGCTGATTCGCCAGTTAAACGGCCAACTTTTTCTTACTATACATATTTTCCCCTAGGCTTTTGTATTTCACATTTCTAAACATCCATCGCTAACTTAAAATTATTAATATCACCCCTCATGGTTCTGATGATGGTTCAGTAGAACCGAAACGCTATAGTGTCGACCCGTTAATAAATCATTCCTTCCACTTTGATCGTTGCTATCAGTTTATATATATATATATATATATATATATATATATATATATATATATATATATATATATATGTTCCGTGTATATTTTGTCCGGGGTTATTAATTATACAAGTAGGTTTATTAACTAGAAAACCTTCCTTATTTATATTATAGAGTTCTCTTCACAAGTTTTCTTGTTAGTTGTATATGAGTCAGTTTCGGGAATGTCAATAGAATACCATAGAAAACTCTTAATACCTACATTGACCATTCAACCAACCCCCTTTCTTCTTGTCTTACATGCCTCGGAGGCGTTCGTTGTGTAATTGATATCATCGTAGGAAATGTTTGAATTCAACTATTATTCTCTCTGCTATGGTTAAACTAGTAAGACAGGCGGGACTCTTTGGCCTTGGTATGGCAACTAATCTCAAAGAAGGAAAATTATGGATTCAAAGCTATTAAATCCCTCATGAATAATTGTCCTTGTGTCACATCCTGATTGAGGGGGGGGGTTGATAAATACTTACATACCACACTTCACGAATAAATAAACGCCGGCTGAAGTACAAAAATCATCACCTATAACGCCAAAACTATTTCGAAAAGTAACAGCAAAAAACGCTTCCAAATTCTCGACGCCTTCAGCATTAAAAATACGAATCGAAACATAATTAAAATAGTATACTAAATAATTTCAACAAATAACGTGTTAACTAAAGCGCCGATGAACACTTCCAAAAAAAAAATGTCGCAACCAGACTATATAAACTGACAAGACTTATAAAAAGGAAAAATCTCGTGAAAACAATCAATTGATATGACTGAAAGAACTTTGGAGCAAAACTTTGGGAATCTTCTCTATCAGCGTGATCTCGATACAAATTAACTAGCTAAAAAGCTGGAGAAAAACATAATACGAACATAAAAAAATACTCCCAAGTTGTTAACCAAACTTATATAATAATAATAATAATAATAATAATAATAATAATAATAATAATCTATTACATAATAAGCGAAGGCAGCAAATTAGCACGGAGGGAGTATAAGGCGAGACACGACTGCGTCGGTAGAGTGATCCACTGGGAAATGTGCAGGAAATTTCAATTCGACCTTACAAACAATTTGCATATGCACAACCCAGCACCTGTCCTAGAAAATGACTCGCATAAACTCCAATGGGAATTTAATATACACACGGATCACCTAATCCCGGCCAGAAGACCAGTCCTCATAATAATCAACAAAAAAAAATTGTCGACTTTGCTGTCCCGGCAGACCACAGAATAAATCTGAAGGAAAGTGAAAAGAAGGATAAGTACCTCGACCTTGCTAGAGAATTGAAAAAGCTGTGGAACATGAAAGAAACGATTGTGCCAATTGTGATTAGTGCGTTAGGCAAAATAGCTAAAGGATTATTAAAAGGCCTGGAGAACTTGGAAGCTGGCGGACGGGTAGAGACTATCCAAACGACAGCATTGCTAAGAACGGCCAGAATCCTGAGACTCGAGGAGACTTGCTGTCATTCAAACTCCGGTGAAAAACCACCAGCTAACACTGATGTGAAAAACTCTATAATAATAATATCATGTATATGATTTGTGTGTGTGTGTGTGTGTGTGTGTGTGTGTGTGTGTGTGTGTGTGTGTGTTCGCTATTTTTATATCATTCCCTTCAACAAAGGGAGTATTATTGAATTTGCCTTTCCAATTAAATATATGATTATATAGTGTTGTGCATGTAGCAGAGTATTTTTTTTCGGAAAGATGTCTTTTGAGAGTAATGTTTTTGTGCTTAAAAATTAAAGAAAAATAATTAGTCCACACAAAACTCAAAAGATCCACTACCGTTAATCTGAAAGTTATAAAAAGTAGTTTATCAACACAGTGTTATTAAAAGGTTTTTAGTATTTTATTTCAAAAGCCAAAAAAGTGATTTCAATCATAGGCCAACATTCAACTATATATATATTTATATATATATATATATATAAATAACTATATATATATATATATATATATATATATATATATTCTGAAACCTTGAAATATACCCGAGTAAAATCCTTTTTTTTTATTTAGTAGTCAAGGAAAAATGTGTCCTTACAACAAACTAATCTATTAAACTGGTTTACAAAGAAATTGAGGCAAGCACAAAAATACCCATTTTTACCTAATTTGAGGGTGCTGAATTCAAATTTGAAATCCGTTTTTACTCATCACCTCTAGTTTTTTGTAGATATGCATAGTGTTCATTTTGCGCATATACGATACATAAAGGCGTATATGAATTCAGGGTTAATTCTAATATTGTGAGACACATGGCTTATTTTTTTAGTTATTATGCACCAAATGTAAGTGATAGCATTACATTATATATATATATATATATATATATATATATATATATATATATATATATCGTTATATATTAAGACGGATTTTGACAGTTAAGGCAGTATATCGCAGGCGGCGCAGGAGGTTGGTGTCCCCCAACTATCGTGTTACACATCTTTTGGGTTACAAAATATTAGCATTACATTTTCAAATGCACATTTAGATTTACTTTGTTGTATTTTCAGATTCTCCAATGGCTTCAAGCACGTCAAAATGTCGAGGATGCCTCAACAAGGCCAATTCTTTCTGCTACGTGTGTGGGGACTTCACAACAGTTGCACAGCGTCCAACTATCCCTTCCCTTCTCAGAACCGCCTACTTTCACTATTTTGACTGTAAAATTGGTGATCAGAACAAATCTTGGGCTCTACACATCTGTTGTAAACCCTGCTACAATGGACTAACTGCATGGTTTAATGACAAGAAAGTGGCTTTCAACTTTGCAGTCCCGATGGTTTGGAGAGAGCCGCGAAATCACGCATATGACTGTTATTTTTGTTTAACAAATATAACTGGTTTCAATGCATCTTCTAGGAAAAAGATCAAATATCCCAACCTTCGATCTGCTATGAGACCCGTTTCCCATTCAGATGATCTTCCTGTACCCACACCTCCAGTAAATAAGGATCTTTTTTCCTCATCAGATGAAGAAATGCCTTCAAAGGAGGATTCTTCAGAGTTAATATCTTTGGAAGATATTGAGTCTACATATTCAGGAACAAGTGGCAATTAGCCAAACTGGATCTCGGAAGAAGATCTGAATGATCTTGCTCGTGATTTGTATCTGTCAAAACAGCAGTCAGAGCTCTTGGCTTCTCTGCTTAAACAGTGGAACCTAGTCCAGGAAGATGTAAGGATCACCAGTTTCAGGAATCGGAACCAATAAGGTCATTGGTCTTCTTATGGATATGCAAGCGGGTTCACAATGTACTGTTGTTTTCTCGCTCTCTGGGATAGTCGAGCTGTATCCCAGCATTAAAGCAGGAGGACTGCGGGTCTAGAAGCACTTTTGTTCCTGGCGAACACATCCTCAAGTTGAATGCTCTGGTGGACAAGAATACGGTGCTTCTTCCTCCTCTTCATATCAAGCTTGGTTTGATGAATTTTGTGAAGGAGTTGCACAAAAATGGTGCTGCCTTCCAACACTTGTCTACTGTGTTCCCAGGTCTTAGTGCTGCTAAGCTCAAAGAGGACATCTTAGTCGGACCTCATGTCCGAGAAGTGCTGAAGGATACTGATTAACTTAAAGGAACTGAGAGCATAGGAAGCATTCAAGTTAGTCTGTTGTAGCTTCCTTGGTTAACACGCGCGTACCAGATTACCAAGCCTGTATTGAGAAGTTGTTAAAGTCTTACGAGGATATGGGGTGCCGAATGTCACTCAAGATTAATTTTCTCCATTCCCATCGCAACTTCTTCCCGCCAAACCTTGGAGCAGAGAGTGATGAGCATGGAGAAAGATTCCACCAAGACATTACGAAGATGGAGAGCAACTATCAAGGCAAATGGAACCCCGGCATAATGGGATGCTCTTGCGTGACATCCCGGAGGCAAAATACACCAGATCTTCTAAGAAAACACACTTTTGACTGTCTGTGGTTCTATGAATTGTGTAATTGTGTCATCCAAGTATATTGATTCAATCAGTGTTCTTTATCTATCCTGTTTTATCTATTATAAGCTGCAGCAACTCTTGAAATATGCACATAGATTCTCTGTTTATACTAAAATGAGAGTATTTAAAAGCCAGAAAACTAGTGGTGATAGAGCAAATCTATTTATATATTTGAATTCAGTACACCCAAATTGACAAAAAAAACAACCTATCCCCATTCTTGCCTCAGACCAAAAATTTATTTTATAAACCAGTGTTATTATTACTGCTTTAAAAATAATCTTTCTTCATCTTCATGATTTTGGCTACTTTTTGAATTTCAGCCTATTCGTATCTTTATCTTTAAGAGGCTGACGAACAGCGCGTATCAGAAACAACAGTAAAGTATAAACTTCAGGGAAATTTTAAAATAGGTCTATTGATTTGAGGAAGTCTTATTTTATATGACTCAACTCTTCAATCAAAGCTTCAATTGTTCGCATCCGAATATCACGTACAATGCTACCTAATAACGTTCTTTGATTTGTTACCACAATGTTTCTTATTTTTTTAGTTGCAAATTTTATTTATTTATAATTATTTCAATTTTTTCAATAATTTCAGCTCTGGTAATTATAATTTTTATCCATTGAACTGGATCCATATTTTTTCTTTAGTATTTCTAGAAACAATTTTGTTAATCATATTTAAAGTATACACCATTTTATTTTTCTAAAAAAAATTTTGGCTGCATTACTTTTCTGAAGAAGATTGAGCAAATCAATAACTGTCAATAGAAATGACTTATCAAATCATTCATTTACTTTTTCACAACAGATGTATGGTGAATAGTATCGATAATAAGTTACATAGATACCACAAATCTCTAATGTCTTTGTCAATATATATATATATATATATATATATATATATATATATATATATATATATAGTTATTGTAATTAGCGTTATAGTTATCGTCATACGATTGGCGACCCGAGTTCCAAAAATATATGAAAATGTTTCCTAATGATTTTGGAAAGGCATTTCTTAATCCCTCTCACTTAAATAGAAGGGTGGACTGCTGCTATAGGGTAATGGTCTTTGGAAAGCCATCACTTCATCCCTTTTACTTATACGTAAATAGAAGGGCTGCCTGGTGTTTTAGGGTTATGGTCTCTGGAAAGGCATTTCTTTATCCCTTTTACTTATAGGTAAATAGAAGGGCGGACTGATGCTTTAGAGTAATGGTCTTTGTAAAGCCATCTCTTCATCCCTTTTACCCATAGGTAAATAGTTGGGCGGGCTGTCGTTTCGGATAGATTGAGCAACTAGTACAGGAAAGAGAAAACCGAATATAAACCTCCGATAAAAAGATTTCCTTCGTGTCACATCCTACCTGTGGTAGAGGGCTTTGGTAAACGCATAAGTATATATATATATATATATATATATATATATATATATATATATATACACATATTCATATATGTTGATGTTGTTGTTGCTGTGGTTGTTGTTTTTCTTGTCTGTGCGTGTGTGAGTGTGTGTGTGTATCAATATTAAAAATATTCGAAGTATGCATATTTTACATATGCCGACATTTTTCAACTACCTTTAGTACCATAAACAGCAGGTGATAAAATACCTCACCTGAAAATAATGTCAGATAGAAAATGAAGCAAAAAATGAAAAATCTTAGCAATATGTAATCCTTAACCATATTCCTATTCAATAAATTGTTTTTGAATTGTTTTTTTTAAAAAAAGGTTAACATCTTTGATGTAGATTACTCTAAAAGATTAAACATTTAAAAGAATTATTTGTAAAGTTGGCCACCTTAGTCGAAGTGACCCGAAGGCTCCTTTTCAATAACTAACTATATTGAGGTGTAGGGGGGCGCTAGTCCATTCCCTGGATTGCTCTATTTTACTATTGATCCTTACCTCATAATGCTGAGTGTTAAACAGGGCGGTATCAAGTACCATTTTTTGAGTCTCTGATATGACCTGGGATTGAATTCCGGTTTCTCGAACACTCAACTCAATAGGCCAATGGCCCGGTTTGTTTAATTTTTAGAAAAAGAAAGTCAATATATGCAGTTTAAAACGTTCTTCCAAATTTTTTATTCTTATTTTAAACAAAATGAGCTGTTCCATCTAAAATTTAATTTATAAAAATATTGGATTAGAAATCATGTCAACAATATTCAATGTAAGATTAATTTATTAATGATTAATAAAAACTAACCTAAATTGGATAATGTATCTATTTAGAATTATTTTTACTCAATAAAGAGATAGGTTGTTTAAAAACAGGTATTTCTTAGTATCATATTGCATGTTTCAACATTTTTCAGTGTTGTTTATTATGTATGTTAAATAACATTTTAGAATCTTTTGGATTAAAACTATGTTTGGTTTCTAAAGTATATTTCATAAATGCATTCTAGTTACCGCTAACATTAAAATCGCAGACTTTTTCATGTATATGTTTTCGGATCGATCCAAAAAAATATACATGAACAAGTCTCTCCGATATAATATTTTTTATCACAACTTGTCGAAAGGATCGTGTATACGTTAGTTTCAGATTTGACATGATACTTCTTCTGATAATTATTATATTCCAAGTTGTTTTAGAAGGTTTTGCAAAAGTTTGGATACCTAGGCTGGGTAGATATTTTCGATGATGTGTGCAGTTGGTAAAATTTAATTTATAAAATGCTATATCAATGCAAAATATTGTCATTGGAAAAGGCATTTTGGTATTGTTTGTGTCAATTAATACAAATCCAGTATCCTTAATCTTTCATACAAACTGCTAAAATAAAACAAATCCCATCAATCCCTCCGACCATCAAGGTCTTTGGGATTATTTCTGATTGTAGTTAGCCTATCGTCTGGAGATTTTAAACTTTTCCTTGGATTTCCATTCATCACTCTAAATTTGCAAGGCCCGTTTTTCCCTCATGCTCTAATATTTGTCACCCATATTATTATGATATTTTACTATCATTCATCGTTTATCTCATATAAGTTGTAACAGGTGTATTATGCAGAAGACAAGCTGACAACAGCTTTCTTATCTACATTATTTATTTTGTTTGTATAGCGAAAGTGTCAAATTTTCTGTCAGCTCTACATCCGAGAGATACTGTAAGTATGAATTGTGCACAGAAACTTATTCATACCAATCTATCCATGAATCTGTATGTCTATCTACCAACTTACATAGATACGGAGGTGTGCATAAGTATTCGATGAGATTTGAACTAAGCATTAAATCAATATTTTCATTCTATTGCAATCGAAATTATATTTGCATATATCTAAAATGACTGGAAAATATTTTAGACAGAAATTGGTTTTATAAGAATTATTTTGATATTTTTGATTTAATTTATCAACACATATGTAAAATAAGAGGTTAATATTATCCAGTTGATGTTATCATTATCTTAACATCTCTTTTGAAATAAGGATAAATTTATTAATCTAGAAAGTTATTAAAAGATACTTTAAAATAAAAATTAACAAATTTAAACCTCTCTCTGGAAGTTTCTAATTTGTTCTAGTACGTTTTAGCAGCTTTTTGAAAATCTGCTATTCAAATTAATTTGGTATAAAAAGTAAGGTATTTTCCAACCGTCCACTAAAATTTTTATATGGTTAGCTGAGAGAAACTCTTTCTGCTGAAATTGGCTACATCAAAGTCTTATGAAGTCCAACGATATTATATTGAAAATCAATCTGCTACATCGAACAAGAGCGACCTTGAATAGGAAGCAGAAAAACACTGGATTCGCAAACTAAAACAATTTTTAGGAAAACCTCGAAAGCTTACTGTATCAATCATCTGTATCCTTCTTTAAAGTCACAAAAGTCGAGATGTACCAAGCAATTGATTTCAAGCAATATTTTCATATCGATATCAATCCTGTGTTTGTTAAACGCATTCTAATTAAATTTTCTTATCTATTCAAGAAAAGAAAATAATATTCTAAAAGCTGCAAATATTACAATGGATACATCAACATTAAAAACAGGTCTATTAAAAATTGGTAAAAGTCTGATGGACTAATGCGTCAAAAATTGAGCTACCTTATAAAAATCAATATCGAAGATGAACATTTGAAAATTCTCTTATGATGTTGGAGATCATTAGGTTTAGCAAGATAATGCGCCTTACTATGCATAGCACAACAACAAGTTGGTTTCAGTGAGAAAAAAAATGAAATGATAGTGATGTAATGACCTTCCTATTCCGCTGATATAAACCCAAGTGAGAATTTATAAAGATTGTTAAAAAAGATTCTATTGCAGACAAACAGCCAATGCAAAATTCATAAACACTGAAATAATAAGAGCTTGGTCTTATCTTTAAAATTACATTATCATAAAAAAAAATGGTTGAATCGATGCTCAAGAGGGTCCATGCATTGCTGAAAGTTAAAGAAGTTCTAATTATTTATATTTTGTAATTAATTTGATTTTGGCGGGGGCTTTTACTCATATCTAATTTGAATAAAGCAATAATTTCCTGTAAAATATCCCCACCTTATTTTTTCGGAAATTTCTAAATACGTATATAGTTATTACTGGAACGAACTTATTTTCTCTCTATTTTTTTAGAAGTGATAAGGGTTTTTTTACAATCCTTATTTCAGATGAATTTTATAAATTATAAAATAATTTTGGTAAAAATTATGTACTTTACTGTACGGGGGTTATTTAATAGATAAGTTGAACGTTTTTGAAAAAAACAAAAAACAAAATAAAAATTCAGAAATTTTTCCTCAAATGTAAAGTCTGCATTTTTGGGAATTGGTCTATAGCAAAAATTATTTTGATCACAATAAAATATTTATTTTGAAGTTATTGAGAATAGTGGCAAATCAGAGTGCTACTAACTTGAAAAAAGGTCTGTAAGACAATTTAGTGGCTGAGAAGTACAAACCCTTTGGGATTTACAAAATAATGTTTGAGGTGCACGAGAAATCTTAACAAATGGGCGAGACATGAGTTTGCTAGTACGAGTCCCAGTAAAAAAAAAACCTGCTGTTTTACCCGAACTCTCAGGTAAGAAATATTTTCATGGCACAGCAGTCAGTAAAGAAGTCAATATTGACAATCTTCTGGGATATGGAAGGACTAATTTCTATGGATTTTCTTGAAAAAGAGCTACTGTGAATCGGGCTTTTTTGCTAAAGAATTCGGAAATTTATTTATTGAATGACCATTTTATATGTAGTTTTACACACACGCACACACACACACACACACAAACACACACACACATATATATATATATATATATATATATATATATATATATATATATATGCAACGCATGCATGCCCACAAATACATGTTGTGTATGTATGTATGTATGTATGGATGGATGGATGGATGGATGGATGGATGTATCACCTATGAAGAAGTACGCCATTATTTTTGAAAATATTTTTCTTTAATGAAATATACCAAACAATTATACAATCAAAATAGCAATAATGAAATCTGTAAGAAAAAAAGACTAGCAATACGTCGGTAACAAAAGTAAGTTTGTAAAAGTATATTTAATAGATGTACTTCCATTGTACAGCCAGATCATTGCAGTTTTGATTTCAAAGATTAATTTTTGAATTCTAAATTGATAATAGATAATATCTAATAATATCGTTGTTAGTTGGGTTGAAGTATTGATATATTGTTATTTCTAGATCAAAATATCAATATATATATATGTATAGATAGATAGATAGATAGATAGATAGATAGATAGATACTATTTGATAAAATATACCGAGAAAATATAAACGAGGTGAGAAAAAATTAGCTAACAACTTTGAAGTCTATTGTCTGTTCTATAAAAATTATTTCATTTTAAATTTTAATGACATTTTCATTTACGGGATGCTGAGTTCTTTTCTCGAAAATTGCGAGTTTCTATTTCTTAGTATCATATTTGCTTCTTGTTGTTTACTGTAAAAATAATCTGTTTTATGTCTATGTATCTCTATAAAAATAGATGACTCTGTATATGAGCTGGGACATAGAAACAAGAGCCCTCAGCTGGTGATAAGAGTTTGGTATCAATGTTACAAAAATATTCTTATTAATCATATTTCTATCAACACAGAAATAAAGAAACCATTGTTAAATATCTGAGATGCTGGGACTCTATCACATCTGTCGATCTCTCTTTCTCTTTCTCTCTCTCTCTCTCTCTCTCTCTCACCATATCTCATGCAACTACAACCACTCCCACACACACCCATATAAGAGATAATATCGTAACGAATCTTTATTTATATATTTTAATTTTTTTTTTCATAAAGACGGATACACAGCTGAGCAATTCAGAGAGGAGATATTGTCTAGACGTTACGGGTTGTCTCCGGGCTTCTAGATTTCGTCTTGATCAGTCTTTCAAAATTCACGATGAGTTTTGATCAGTAGTCTTGATAGTTTTTCATGAACAATTTTTGATGAAACACAGAATAGTACAAGTGCAGTCCTCTCCATACCCACCAGCACTTCTTTCTATTTTTCCGGCCTGAAAATTAATCTCAAAGATAAATTTTAGGGCCTAGAGGACATTATTAGAATAGGATTGTACAACTTCAGATCATTATAAAAAGATAAGTTTCTATTGGATTTCGACAACTGGAAAACTCGCTGGAGTAAATGTTCTGAATGCCAACAAGACTTTCTTTAAAAAAAAATTAACATTCCATTCATCGTTCATTCTTTGATTTGGTCTATAACTCCTCTCTTTCAACACTTTTTGAACACTCCATATATATATATATATATATATATATATATATATATAATATATATATATATATATATATAGGGGAGAATGGACAAAATTCATTCGATAAATTAATTACTCATTTTTTATTCATCCTCACAACTGATTGCGACAAAAAAATGATAATCTTTATAGAATACTTTTTATTTTTATTTTTAAGAGTTTTTTTAAAAAGTAGATAAGCCACTAGGGTAGAGATTTAAAAAATAGCGTAGAATATCCAAAAGTTTTTAAGAGACAACTTTTTGATCTTTTCATGTCGTGACGACATAACGGTAAGATTTACACATGAGGGATATTTGTTTGGCCTTGCTGGGCATATTTTTTCAAATTAACCGTAACTGTCTTATTTTATTATAAACTGAATTACCATGAACAGAAAATCCTGCAAGCACCACGCGTGACATACGTAACCAGTAGATAGCTGTTTCGACCTCATTAGTTTTCATTTGCTATGTATTCCGTGATCTCCCTCACTGGATATCAAACCAGCACTCATAAAATACAGAGCCAACATTCTACCACTGAGCTACTGGTTCAAATCGCACTCAAGTGATCGCAAATTAACTAGGCATGGTAAATTCGTTGATAATTAACTGGTGTGTCTTATAGTTGCATACTTACTCTGACAGAGAACACTGGCACCTCCAGGGCTGCGTGTTCCCAAGAGAATTGGAGATATGCATCCTCGTAATCATTAACTCAGGGGCAAAGAAATAGACATATTTTTGATTTTAAATAGAAGAATTAAATATTATAAATTGATTTACTATGACCAGAAAATCCAACACGATAAAACTCAATAAGGTCGAAATAACTGTCCAATGGTTCTGTATATCACGTGCAGTGCTTGCTGGATTTTCTGGTAGTGATAACTATATCATAATATATTGTTCCTCAGTTTAAAATTATAAATATATATATATATATATATATATATATATATATATATATATATATATATATATATACATATATATATATATATATATATGTGTGTGTGTGTGTGTGTGTCTGTTTTAGTTAAATATTTTATTCAGGTATTTTTTATCGAGATTTTTATGTCTCATCATCATCTTGCCGTGCCACCAACACGGATATCCCTGGCCCTATCCCACCACTCCTCCTTATCGTTCATTGCTTCTGGAAGGTCCTCAGCGCTATATCCTGTATCCTCACAGAACTGCTGTAAGTAGGTTCAAACTGGTCACCCTGATTTAGCTCTGCTATATGAAGGGGTCCATAGGAGAACATCATTTCTGAGCTCGTCCCTGCTTCTCCAGCAGTGTCCTGCATGTCTGGTTACTCTAACTTTGATAGTTTTCGCGATGGGAGGTAGGTGGTCATACAGCTGTTGCTTTGTAGGGTGTTGCCTCCAGGACTCGTTCAAAATTGCTCGCAGCATTCCTGCGTAGTTGCCGTCAAGCTTTTTCTCCATCTGTTTAGTTAGCATCCATGTAGAGATTCTGTCGGAAGAGGCCAGCACTCTTCAAATCGGGTCAGTGGCATTTCCACCAGGACAATGCACTAGTCAACAACTCCATCCTTGTAACAGACTATTTGACCAAGATGGGTATCAACACAGTTCCTTACCCTTTCTATAGTCCAGACCTTACTCCCTGTGACTTTTGGTTATTCCTTAAGCTATCGTTGAGGCTGTGACGAAGGTAATTGACACGCTCACACAAGAGGACTTCCATGGGGTTTTCCAGAAGTTGTTGGAATGGTACATTACAGCCGGAGGAGATTACTTCGAAGGGGACTAGAGTTTCATGTGTGTACTCTCAATAAAAGTGCCCATACGAAAAAAGTCTGGAAACCTATTTAATGATCCTCGTATTTTACTGCTGCTTCTATGTATGCGTTGACGAAGTTCTCATATTCGTCATTCGGGGTATGTATATCTGTCTTCTTCTATAGTGCTTTGAATTTGTTTCTTAATGCTAACACATATTTATCTCTAGTATCCATATTATTAAGAAGGGCCCAGTGTATGGTGGTCGTTTTTCGGGTGGCGTTCTTTCGTAGGCTTTGTCGATTTTTATGTGGCTATCCACCATTTCCTTCTAATTCAAAGCAGTATTTTGAGGATAGTTTAGTTTAATGTTAAAAAAAAGTGTGCCAGCGTTTAGAACTACTTTATATATTTATCTTTCTCTGCTTCAATTATGGTCTCGAAATTGACCATTGTGTTTTTTCCCAAGCTCATCTGTGATTATGGATTTTTCATTTCTGCTGAAATCATTGTTGTTTTAGCTGAACAGTTTGTATTAGCTCATATCAATCTATGGAATTTATTCTGTATGCAATAGTAGTTCAGTATAAAATAAAGAAAACATTCAGACTTGCCAATACATTGTTTTTGGCAAAAGGGGATTGCCCATAAATACGGCATCATTATCAATTTAATCAAATTTAACCTCAAATCAAATCGTCACATGGCAGATTTGCATATTTATAATATTCGCGAAAGGGGAAATGTTGATTTTATTCATAGGAAAATACACATGAGCCACACGATAGTGGCATATTATTGTGAAATCCTTAGAGAATTCATATTTGGGACAAGGGTTCTGTGTTCGGCCCATGGAGAAGAATTTTCATCGGGTAACCTTATTGTGGAAGATAGACCTGCAATCATCCTTTTATTTATGTATTCATTTTGAAGATAAAGCACAAAATACAAACTACTGAGACGATGATCATCTGTTGAATGAAAGAAAAATAATGATGATATGACCATTTCTTTAATATATATACATATACATATATATATATATATATATATATATATATATATATATATATATATATATATATTATACCCATGGGTTATCAACAAATTCAAAAATTCGTGCAACGTCGAAAGATGCAACCAACCAGAAAATGATTATGAAGATTCCTTAAAAATATCAGCCTTATAAGTCATTTAACGTATCTTGTTAGTCAAAATGCAAGATGATACTGCGGAAACCAAAATATTATATCTTTTAAGTCCCTTACCGTTACAGCGTGAGCGTAAAAAAATGTGAAAAAATGATTTCATAAAATGGTCGACAAGTATTTAAAAGATTCCGAAATGCTACTCAAATTGAATTACAAAAACAATTTTAAAATGCTATATTGTTACACAGATATAATACTGAAAAGTGTTTCCAGGCACCATAGAAACATTTACTGTAAGAAAACCCGACAATCCAGACACGATTAGAAGTTGCGGGAACTCTGAAAGATGCCGCTATGTTGTAAATTTATCGCATAATATATAATTTTCAAAGCTAGTATAACTAGTAACGAAATGGAAAAATAAATTCCCAAATCATAAAATCCGCTGGGCTACCTTCGTTAATCTTGGTAATATACCTATAAAGGGTTACTCCTGTTGTACAATTGTCACAAAGCTACAAGCAAACTGTCACGTGTGAATTCTAGTCTCACTGGGTGTCCCATTTATACGGTCTTGTGTCCCATCCCAGCAACAAACTTTGTAGTAGTAGTTGTTGTTGTTTTAATGGCATATTAACCTTCTTTGGTTATCTAATGCTAAATCCATCATTCTTAAATGACAGTATTGTTTCTATTTAACCCATATATAGCATTTTGAGGGGGTTCATACCTTTCTCCAAAGTATTTGTCAGAAAATGAACGTAATAGCACGCCTGGTGTTCGAACTCGTTAATTACGATTCCGCAGTCCAGCGCTTTACCCATTACATCACGACGACAACCCCATCCAA
>CAUZXS010001140.1:0-7500 GCA_963585895.1 Sepioteuthis lessoniana | reverse complement strand
GAATGCAACTTCAGTCTTGGCACTTTGAGAATATACCAAGTCCTATAAATATATTTCTGTGCAACTGTATCCTAGTTTTGGGATTACATATTTTTACACAGAGAATCGGTTAAATATTATTTAACATGTAGTGTAGCATTCAAAATAACAGTTAAACAGTGAAAACACAACGGTAGGACTGACGGCTGTAAAACGTAGAAACAATCACTGACTTTCTCTCATTGGATGGTTTCACTTACGCGATCAAACGTTTTTAGAGTTAGAAAGAGGTTAGTCAGTGAGAAATCCTTAATTCAAGAGGCTGAATACTCCAACTTGCTCTCATAGATTCCTTCTTTAGACAAAATGGGCAATTAATTTATGGTCAACTTGCCATTCTTTATCAACGGATAAAAACAAATAGGACAACAAAGAAGAAATATCAGAGATACCAAAATGTGACAAGACGTCTACCCGGGGAAGAGACGAAGCCTAAATGAAACTTAATTGAGAAAAGGAGATATGAGCTGACGGAGTTAGCTTCATATAATATATACATAAACACAGATCGGAAAGCAAGGCTCATTGAATGGTCGAGTATGGGCCATGCAACAATGAGTCAGTCAATGGATACTTGGCTTATATGGGGAGAAATTTATAAAGACAGGGTGTAACATAAACTTTTTGTGCTCGAGTTAATTTGGGATACTTTATTTGGATTGTATTTTAAGTAAAAAATAGGAATGCAATTATTTACATGCGATTTATTTATATAAGAAAATTATACCCCTAAATCATTTAGTCGTGGTGGAAAATTGACATGTTAATTGGTTACGGACGCCCCAATATTTATTGGCAAGGAAAATAGACTGGTCAAACCATGATAGAATTCCGACTATGGTTTTTTGTATTCATTTTCGATCTCATACCTACTAAAAAGGCATGAATCAGCGAATCCTACCACTACGTATAAATAGCATGTGTGATTAGACTTCTTAATATAGATATATATTAATTAGTTACTTGGAAAACGGAAATAAAATCCTTTGCTTATTATTTACATCGACTTATTCTTGAACTGGTCATGGAAAACAACTTCGAAATAATAAAATCTTAATTGATATAATTACATTTTTATTCTTTTGATAATAGCTGAAGCTGAAGTATTTTTCGAACCCCTCTACCACAAACAGGATGTGTCACAAGCTCAATTTTTTAAAGTGTAAAGTCTATTTGAATTCAGAGTTTTCCTACTAGATTGATTGCCTAATCAAGGGTTAGTAAATCACTCCGTCTAACTATTTTATTCGAAACTGGGAGATAGATTCACACCATTCTCGAGGGCATTTAAATTATTTAAAATGTAAACTGCCTCATCTGGCTTATGAATTGAAATCGTTGATCTCATGTCCTACGGTGATAACCGTGATGCTTAGCGTGCTTGAAGTGCATGTTTATTATGACGTACTCGTCCAGGTCGGTAATATAGCAATACTTGAAGCGTAGATCTATTGAATCAAACTCTGAAATAAAAGAATATATGTAACGGTTCGGATATTTTATTATTCTTTTAGAATTATTAATATAGGTTTACAAAAATATACTGTGGACGATTGACGATGCCAGAATTATTTCAAAATGTCTTCCAAGAGTTGAGGATGGTTATGAATAAATTCCGACATTTCTTGGCAATCAGGTATGCTATACGTCACCCAGTGACTGTCCTGCATAATGTACTTAACTGAATCGAGGGGCGAGGCCCCAGTTCTTCAGCTTTGCGGAGTTTGCAATCATCTATTCGTTGTCAATACTTTGAGATCAACTTTGACAGGAAGGGGTAGTCGCTTTTAGGGTATCATCAATGAGTCATTTAGATCCATTTGAAAATTAATTGCTTAGGAATGATGAAATCATAGAACTGTAAGAAAACAAATGATTAGAATTATTAAATAAGAATCGCTACTTGAAACCATATTATAAATTGTTTGTATGAGATACGAACAATAGATACCTTATAACTGTATCCAAATGATTATAGAGAAATAAAACAGTGCAATTTCTATAAAAATGCAATTGAACATTGAAAATGTGAATAGTTGTGATTACAATCGAACATTTTTGAATTAATAAATTGCGCCAGTATTAAATAACCCAATTGGTAATGCTGTTAAACAAATAAACCAAACCCTGACTTTACTGCGCGAGGTGTCTCTTACATGAACCTGGGTCCCTTTAAGGACGCTCTGTTATAGGCTATGAAACTTTTTTGTAGACCTCGTTCACCCATAAATAGATATTTATGCCAGTTCTAATTTGATCCTATTTGTTATCTACTTATTCTTATTAGTATTTATTTTTCTTTGCTTTTTTTTTTTTTTTTGCTTTTTTGCCATTATAGAACATAAAACCGTTTTTAATTCATTAAAAATATTTAGGAACGCAATTAATTGATAAATAAATAAATGGTTAAAAATTACTATATATCATTTTTCCACAAAAAAATCCCAATTACACTTTTCATATTATAATATGAAAATAATACAATGTGAAAGTTTACCAACATTCCATATAAAAAAATTCATTTTGTTGGTGGTCGTTCCGTGGCCTTATGGTTAACACGCTGGACTATGACTGTGAGAAGCAAGTTCGAACTCAAGTCATTCAATTATGTTCCCTTTCAGACTAATATCCTTGAGAACTGTATGGGATATAAATAGTCTCGGTACCGTTCTTCCACAATGAGGGCTTTGGCATTAAATGACCCACGAAGTTTGATATGCTATCCAAGAAAGAAAGCAACAATAACTTGTTTTTAATGTAAATGGTTGACGTTTAATAGATTTATTGATTTAAACATTATCGTTTTCTGGTCTTAATTATTTCTGAGTAAACAGTAATTTCTGAGTAAACAGTAATTATTTGGCATTTCCAACTTAAACAGTTGCCTATACGCGTCTTTTTTTTAAATGTTTTTGTTACTCGTTTGTTTTTTTCTTTTGCTTTTGGTCATTTAAATTCCGTGCTACAAATAACGTGTTTCAGCAACATGCATCCCTCTGATGATTATTTATTCGAAAATCGCCTTCAAGTGAGCATATATTTTGAGTTCTAAAAAACGACACATTTTTTCTGTCACATCTCTTAAGAGAAACGCCGTGACAGGAATGAATGCTCAAAATGTGTGCTCTATTTAAAGGTATTTCAAAATTCTGTACGTAACAGAGGAATTTCATATGATTATTTATTGTTCCATATACCCTTCGGTAAAGATACAGGCATCTATATTGATGGAATCGCCTCTTTAAGTTCTATTCGTTTTATTTATTTTCATTTTAAAAATTTGTACCCTGAATATTCAGTATTCTTACTCTAGTCATACTTCCATTTGCCGGATTAGCGCGTAATCTCTTCTTTTGATACGATGTATTGTTGCACCGTTTCATTTCCTTTAAAGTCCTCCATCCCCTCAAATTTTAAAATGCATTAATATTGTTTACGTATTGGACCTATCTAAAAATGGTGGGGAAATGTTCTTTCAAAACCTCAAAAAATGCAAAAAATAAAAACAGATTGTCCTCTTTTTAGAACATTATATACATTATTATTTCAGTTATTTTAGGATTAATGCTCCCCGAAGACAAGAATTAGACTTATAGATAAATAAACATTTCTGTACCGATATGTTTACTCGAAAACAAGCAATCTTCTAGTGTGAACATTAAAGTGTCTTACGTGAAAACTGCCAAAATTTATTTTTGTCAAAGTACCGTTTTTCAAAAAGAAGATGAAATGATGGAATATAACAATCGCATAATTACTGCGAGCCATCTTTCCACTAAAATAATGAAATATCAATCAATTAGATTCTTGAAAAGACTTGGTTTAAAGCAGTTGAGTAATTTTTGTCAGAAGAAATTTACGACATAACGACCAAACAAAGATAAGATGGGCACAATAAAATGTTGAGTGATTTCCCCTCAGAGTACTTGTACCTTGTAATAAATTGTGCCAATGACGCCCTGAGTTGAGTGACGCAAAGATGACTAGAAAGTCGGGGTGGAGAGAAACAGTTTCTTAATCGGATTAACTAAGTGGAGACAACTCGTGTGTATAAATCATTTTGGACAGCTAGACAAAATCAATGAATTAGTGTTGGTAATAAAATATTTATCATCTTTTTTTTAAAATAATAGGCACACTTTTCAGTTGTTTAACTTTGCTTTTGCGGTATACTTGCACAGTTATTCTCCGTCTCCAGATCAGCAAAACAGGAGTGTTCCATATAAAGGAGTAGTTAAGACGTTCTTCATGCACATTACTGTGAAATTGTTTTATCATTTGTTCTCTACGTAGGTTTCTCCTCTCCGTATCGTTCAAAGAAACGAATACCAATTTACATAGTAGATTACAGAGGTTATTTTTATAACATATGTTACTATAGAGAACCTACTGATCCAGCATATATATTCAAAAGTATTTCTTGAAAATCGTTCCTATGGAAAAATTCATATTTTTGATAATAGGGTATAAAGTCGTTCTTAAAACAATTTCCATAATGTTTTCTTATAACATACTCTTTAAGTAAAGGAATGAATTCATTCAAGAAAATTGTGATCAAATGTTTATTTTAGTTTTTTAACTTCAAATGTTAATAAATTTAAATGAATATGTACGCACAGCTCAGAATTTCATGTAATAATGAGATGATGTCAAGACGTCTAGATAAGTCTGCACTAATTCTCGATACATTTTGATAAGCAGGTTTTGGTAAAACACAGGATTTTGCTGCGTGCGACGTTTTCCTTATTTCACTAAAATGATTTGAAGTTGGAGTGGAAATTTTAAAAATGTAGAAAAACACCGCAGTTCTACTCATATCAAAGGAGGTATTTAGGAAGTTTTTCGATGAATAATGTACTCTTTGAATAAATGGGCTGAAAGAGAAGTATATCGAATAACATTGACTTTTCATTCATTATTCATTTCTCTCTCCACTTAAATCTCAATACTTTTTGAAAACACATCACTCATGCACAAAAACAATAAACAATATATGCGTAAGTGGAACGCTGCTCACTCTATGGCTCAATATTTCTGTAATTCTCTTGATATCTCACTATTTGGCCAGTGCCAAAGCAAGACATAACGCGCTCAGATATCAGATTAAAAACCAAAGTAGTTTATTACAGAAGGCATAGAGATCGATGATTATGCTATTACTGGAATTTATCATTTTTGAATTAATTTGCCATCTTGATAATGCAGCACTTGTATAAAATACCTAGAATATGAGCTCTGGATTTTAATGTTGGCTTGGGTTTGGTTTGGTTTCTTTGTTTAATAACAGAAACTTTCATGGTTATTTTATGCCAAAACCATATTTGTAGAGGACCAGTCAGAATACCATTTAACTCACAGTTGTTGGGATAACGGAGTTCATACATTTCCATAGTGTATTATTCCGAAAAGGAACGGATTAGAGTAATTGGGGTTAAGACTCTCTTACTACGATGATGCAGTCCAGCAGGTTAGCTACTAAGCGACGGGGACACCCACTGACTTTAAGCTAACACCTAAAACAAATGATGACAAATTAGTCATTTGTAAATTAACAATACATTTAATCTAGAGCATATTTCCTCTCCATTAATATTGCGAAAACGATGATGAGTTTCTAATTTTATATATTTACTGAAATGTTTGATATGAAAGACTGAGACTTAATAATTAAAAAGCTTTTAAGAAAATCTTCTTAAGACGCCAGAAATATTTTGGACATGTTTTGTTGTGAGGCACTTCATGTCAAGAGCATTTAATTAAAATAACTAACCTTAATACAAATCCCTGGGGACATTAATGTTTGATCAGAAAATATCTTGTAAACCTAGCAAATCTGTCTATGTAACTTCAGTTTTGAGGTCACATTTATATGCTCTTGACTCAATACTAAGGACATTCTGTCAATTATGAAAAAAATTCGCATTTTCTATTGTGATGTAATTATAGTTTCCCCATTATTGTAATTCAATTTGATTTATATCTACATGTACCTTACTTTTCAACACACAAGGAGGCACTTGTGGCGTAAAGGTTGTTGTAGAAATTATTTGTATTAGAAAAGTTTACACAATTTATCTAAAGATTCATAAATTAGTTATACATCCTGGCTCCAGGATGAAGATATGGGAAGAAGAAGTCCTCTCTCTGAGTATATGTCTCTCCACCCATCTCTCACAGCCGACAGAAACATCAACCCCTTCGAGAATAAAGTGTGATATTTATATATATATATATATATATATATATATATATATATATAAAGAAGTGTGTTTCGTTCGTTCATTGAGTTTCGTTAATTATGTTTAATTATGTTTGTATTACTGCTATACAACACAGACAAACAGATAATATTAGATTTATTAAATACTATCAAATAGAAACAGTTACTTGAAAGAGTCCAGTCGGGCGAGGCTGTAGCATACTTTGACTGCATTTCTCAGAACGATAAGACTCCCACCCACTGAACGTCCTGTTTATGACATTAAACAATCTGATGATGAGTCTACAGTAAATCCGGAACTTTGGGGAATGCAGAGTACCTCTTCATTGCCATCACTCCCAGATCAACTCTGGCTTGGAGTGCTAGCACTTGATAGGGTCCTATCAGCGGATCAAACAGAACTGTTTGATGTTTAACCTGTAAACAAACAAATCACTTACACTAAACTGAAATGTTTGAAATAAAAACTGTTTGATCATTTAACTGTGTATAAACAAATGACTGATGTTTAATTGAATGGTTAAGGATACATAGCAATACTTGGAAGCATTTAGTTTTCTTGACTTATGCTGAATTGAATAGTCAGAAATAGAACTGTTTTATCATTTAACTGTGTGTAAACGAATGACGGATGTTTAATTGAATGGTGAGTGATACATAGCAATATTTGGAAGCATTTAATTTTCTTAACTTATGCTAAATTGAATTATCAGAAATAGAACAGTTTGATCATTTAACTGTGTGTATCACAAAAGGTTTTTACAAATCATATATTTGATATATATGAAAAAACAAGATTTGGCCCTAAATAACCAACTGTTGTTGATGTACCATAAAACGACATCGAATCAAAGTTACGTGTATAAATATGATTTTGTAATAAATATTAAATTAGGAATATTTGAACTAATACAGCTGTGTGGTTCAGGCTATACAATTGATTTTTATTCAGACGAGATACTATTTAACTTAAAAATGGATGATTTCATAAAGTATCTCATAACTTTGTGCCAGTGCCAAACTAAGCAATAATTAATAAATGACAAATGTGGACAAAAGATGGAGTCAGAGAAAGATCCTAGAAAATTTTAAAAGATGTATATCAATAAGTTGGAAGTTATTTCGTATTGAGTAATAACCAAAACGGAGGTTGGAAATAAAATGGAAATATTTATAACATTAACAAAATACAATACTTGCCAGTGGCGTGAAAAAGGTACCCACTGCTGTTAGTGACTACT
>CAUZXS010001139.1:2500-48024 GCA_963585895.1 Sepioteuthis lessoniana | reverse complement strand
CACACATCAACGAAGCACGCGGTGATCCCCCAGAAGTAAACATCGCGCATGTAACGGATGATACTTCTGCAGACGAGTCATTTGAGGAGGAAGTGGTATTACCGTGGAAGAGCGCTAGACGCAAGAGATCCACCCGGTTTATCATTTGTGTGATCATGAGATCACGCGGTGGGGTGTAGTGAATCTGAAAGGCAGAATCTGCATTAGTGAAGTGTACCAGTAAGGCGGTATGAGTTACATCCCTTAGACAATATCGTCTAAGTCTCGGACGGACGAGAGAAGAGGGGGAGGAACGCTGAGCCAGTGAACGCGTCGATTAAACAAGAGACAGGACAGAGGAGTAAAAAAGGCTGAAGAAAAAAGGACTGTTTACTAGGAAGTTGATTTCACGTGGTTTTCTTGTTGTCAAGGAGGCATACCCTTCACCCTATTTTGTGTATTACATTTATCCAAAAAACCAATTTAAACTACATTATGATTAACATAATTTCCTTTAGGCTATTTTCGGACTAACAGGATCTTTTCTCGTTAGCCGAACTACTTTTAAGAACTCAGCCTTTTCTCCTCCTCCTCCTCAAATGCTTTTACGAATTAAAAAAAATATTTTGACAAAAACAAATACACTTGTTCCTGTTAATGAATGATTTGAGTGAGTAAACAGAGGCCACATTTATTCTTTACTAAACTTCACTACAAAAGGAAGTGAAGTTTAGTAAAGAATAAATGTGGCCTCTGTTTACTCACTTAAATCATTCATCACACAATCGCTATCCTGTAATAAATGTCCCTTCTTGATCTTTCCTCGAATCAGAGATCAGTGGGTCATGAGGTGTATTTATTACGGATGTCAATTTGATTGGATAGGAATTACCCTAATCAAATTAATGGAATTTCTAATTCGGAAAATGATGATTTTTTCCCACATCTAGTATTTTCCCCTCTGAACTTTTGTTTTCGTAGCAATGAACACGATATTTGAGTTTTTTAAGAATGAAAAGAATAATCAAGTTGAAGATTTAAACATTTCACCTCATTCAAGAGAGAATTCAGAGGGAAATTGTATCGGTATTTATCCCTGTTTCTTTAGTATCTTAAAAAAAAAAAATTATTTTTCAAATTTCTATGGTTTATTATTTCTTTATTTTATTTTTATTCCATTTTGTTTTGAAGCAACTCGATTTATTAAAACAAACTGAATTATTCAAATTTATTCAAATTAACATGTTAAGACACTGTTCAACATTTTTTCATAAGATAACGTTTTTGGCAACGCAAACAATATGAAGGACCTATTGGGCACCTCGGGTGATGAAGGCGCCTCTGGTGGTGTAATGGTTAGCAAACCTTCACGAGTGAGTTCGAGTCTCATTGGGTGCCCCTTTCATATGGCCTTGTACCACATCTAAGCAAAAGCTTAGTAAATTTCCACCTCGGGTGATGAAATGGTTAGCAAGTTAGACTAGCAAACCTTCACGAGTGAGTTCGAGTCTCATTGGTGCACATCTAATCAAAAAGCTTAGTAAATTACTATATGCAGGACCGACTTGAAAGTGTTGACATGGATGACATTTGTCCTTGAGAGAAATAGAATTATATTAAAAGTTATAAATGTAAACGTAATCAATACCATAAAAATTATTTATTAAAAAAACAATCCCTGGAGATTTTGGCACATCGTTAAAAACGAAATATTCAACAACAACAACAATCACTTAAGAAACAGCTCGACCAAAATGTAAATATAAACGTACAATGCACGCGATTCTCCTCGCCTACAGACATAAAATATCTCGATGGGTTGACATGCCGTTGAAATTCATCAATCAATCAATCAATCAGCTTAAGAAATTACAAGGAAAAAAATAAAGAAAATAGATATAATTTTTGCATGAAAATTAAGTTGATGTTCCGAAAGAAAAGAAAGTTTGTACGATTTTTTTTTTACTTATTTTCATTTGCTAAGCAATCTTTTAACACTTTGTACATAAAAAAATCCCAGTGTAAATAACTTTCTAAATCTCATATAATTAAAGAATTAATAATAAAATACTCATTAAATTACTCCTGATAATTTTAATATATAAAATTATTATAACAAATAACTTAAAAAAGAAAATTTCTATTTATAAAATATAAATTTTCAAGGATTTTTTAAATGCATTTTTGTGTGTCTGAACTTAGAAATTTATTTATTTATTTATTTATTTTTTAATTAAGGATTTTAAATAACATATCGAATGCCAAAACTGAACTGCAAATAAAAAAAGTAAATAAATATCGAAAAGAGTCTCAGAGTTACTTCCCCTTACATTATAGGCCAACCTATTTGTAAGAAAAAATTTCGTGGTATAAATCTTTGATTTATTTATTTAAACGACATACTAACCCATCGAAGATTATTCTATACCTTGAGGTTTTGGAATCTCGAACATTGTACGTTTATACATACATTTTTTGTGAAGTGGTTTAAGGCTTTTTACACAGTTATATATCAAGTATTCCAATCTAATACAAATAATTTACACATAGTTGTATAGTTTTTAAGTAGTATTATCTATAAAGTAACAACGAAGTAGTAGTAGTAGTAGTAGTATTGACACCCAATTACTTTATTCAGTCTCAAGTGTATACAAAAACCAAAGTTCTGCATCTAAAGACTGGGTTCTTTTATATTATCAGAAGAGGTCCTTGGATCTTTCCTCTCCAATTGTTGGGTTGCATTCGGTAGGCCGTTTTATCTCTGGGTGGTTCTGCCAGGTGTGCCTCGGCACTGGAGAGTTCCGCCGGCCTCAGAGGGCCATCCCCACTAAGCTTTTACCCCCTTTTTTTTTTAGGTTTATTGCCTGGCGCCTGAAGCTCCCCAAAAAGGGGAATGCCGGACGTGTGTGGGCTTCGGCCCTGCGACCGGACCCACCTTAAAAACGGTCTTGCGCCATATTCGTGCGTTGGTGGGACGTATGATAAATAATCAGAAGAGCTAACTTCTCTAGTTTAATGCTTGCTTATGGAAGCACTCATTATTTGATGGGACGGTCTATTTCTACTCTACATGCTTTTGCTGCGACCTGCCCATAAACGTAAACAGATCGGATTACTCGCTCGCCTTAGAAAAATTATATCCGGGTACGGCTGGAAATGACTAAGCCCTTTTTACGACCTTGACATCCCGTTACAGCCAAAAAAAAAGGGATAAATTAAAATTTACAATATTTACGAAACACTTCTGCCAGAAATAACTTTATAAAAATGGAATTAATAGTCGTCGCCAGCTTATAGCAAGTTAAAAAAGTACTCAATTTCTATACCCATTATTTATAAAAGAATTTCCTATTCACGCGCCTGGGGCTGTGTGTCAGAGCACCTTCTTAATATCAACAAGCCTTTTTTCAATGCTCGTTGGCGTGGCCTTCGCGTTACTTTGTGTCCTTTGGTGGGGCACTCTCTACCGGCTGTGATTACATGCCGCACAGTTCGTTCGGGTGTGTTCCACCTCTGGATACATCACCTCTGGCCTCAGGGGGCCGTCCCCCCAGACTTAAACCCTCTTCGGAGGGGTTGGGTTTATCGCCCGACGCCCGAGGCGCCCCCAAAAGGGGAATGCCGACGGGCTCCAAGGCATTTTTGGAACTGCCTGTCACATTGGGCTTCGGCCCTGCGACAGGACCCACCTTAAAAACGGCCTTGTGCCACATTTGTACGCTGGTGGGGTGTAGGATAAATATCGGCACGTTCTTTACGAAGAACACCCCAGAGCCTGTTCTGGACCTCGCTCCGGAGCGTGGCTCTGCAAAAGGAACAATGGCAGACTTGAGGCCTTTAGGCTCCTAGTTTTGACTAGGTTACCCTTGGGTGGGTGAGCTGCTCTTTTGTCTCCTTTGTAACCCACGTATGGCACTAGACCTCGTGTCTAGTTTAAGCCGTAAATTGGCATACGTGCCCGCACCCACATTTGGGTTCGTGAAACTGCTTGCCTCATCGGCTCATCATGGTGCAATCACCAAGTGAGCCGATGAGCAGCATAGACCAGCAGGGTTCGAGTCTCGACTCGTTCCTGACCTCCCCTCCCCTCAATCCCAACTTTAATCGGCCTTCGGGCTTTTGACCTTGTGTCAAGCCGTGTCTGGTGGGAGGCATTGGCAAATATCTGGCACATTCTTTGCGGAGCTCATACGAGGATAGAATCCTATGTTATTCGTGGTTGCATTCGCCTCACTGCCACTTCTAGTGGTAGATTCAACACCCTATTTTTTTTTTACAAATCGCCTTGCTACAAGGCGGAATCCCACTTCTTGTGGTAGATTCACTCTCCTTTTTTTTTGCATCGATATGCACTGAAAGCTCCACTCATCTGTTCGGCTGCGCAGCGCTAAAGGCACGGGTTAGCCTTTAGCTGTCACTTCACTACCTGCGCAGCGCTAAGATAACGCCAATCTTAGCCACGGCCCCCTGGCCTGCTCGCTCGATAGTGCAGAGCTTTGGCGCCCAAAAGCCTTAGCTACCACCACAGCTTTGGCGTGAAAAGCCTTAGCTATCATCCGATACGCCCGCACAGCTTTGGCGTGAAAAGTCTTAGCTACCACCACAGCTTCGGCGCGAAACACCCTTAGCTACCACACAACTTTGGCATGAAAAGCCTTAGCTAATCATCCAATACGCCCGCACAGCTTTGGCGCGAAGCAGCCTTAGTTACCGTCCAACATGTCAGCACAGCTTTGGCACGAAAGAGCCTTAGCTACTGTCCGACACGTCAGCACAGCTTTAGCGCGAAACAGCCTTACCTACCGTCCGATACATCCATACAGCTGAGACATGGTAAAGTCATAGCTACCGCTCGATACGTCCGCAGGCTTTTGGTATGACAAAGCCATAGCTACGATCTCGATATGCCCGCTCAGCTATGACACGGCAAAGCAATAACCATCGTCTCCAAAACACCCGCACAGCTAGGGGCACGACAAAGCCCTAGCTTTACCACTTTGCTCACTCGACCTCGTACATGCTAAGGCCTGGCAAACCTTATTCACCATCTCTCCGTTCGTTCACTCAGTCCGCAGTACTAAGACGTGATTAAGTCTTAGCAAACCATGCTCGCTCGATCTGTATGCTACCAAGCTGCCAACACCAACTTCAACCACGACGCTGTTACAGACACTCCTGCATTCTACGACTTGACTGATCTCAGCTTCCAGCAACGATCATCCAACCGCACCTACAACGCAAACATACCAGCTACCGACATTGCCCATCTAGCTGGAGACCGAATACTATGACCACGTCTGTAATTTCTGCCATCCTTGTTGTATTTGTTATCTTGCCTCTTTGTCCCTTTCATTGTCTTTGGTTGTCACTACTCGCACGCATTAAACTTAAATCCATTTGCGGGGTTGACTCGCTTATTGGCTCCGCAACACTTTCTCCCCACTCTGATCACTGGATGGATTTATATGGTTAGTTGCAGGTTCACCTCCGAATAGGTATGCAATCGTCCATACATTTGTGGAGATAGAGTTTGAGTGCTTGCATGTTTCAATGTGACTGTCATGTTGCCTTATATTGGTCTTCTTTAATATCATTTTGTAATATTGGACGTATTAAATAGATGGTGTTGTCGATTTCCATATCTTCTGGTTCATTCCCCATTTGCTTGTTGTATGGTGGGCAATGAGGGACTGTGTATCCATTGTTCCTGTAGGTACCAATTGGTTTCTATTAGAAGGAATGGAATGGTACAAGGCAGTGGTTGAATGGGTTCTCTAAATGGGTATGTACACTTGGATATTTCCTTAGTGACCTCCATTGAGTTGAGATGGGATGTCTGACCTGGGAAATCTGGTGGTGATAGATGTAGGTCCTTCAGGGCAGATTATGACAAATAAAATCCAGACATGTTGTTTGACACATAAACCATCTGTAGTGTCTCTCAAACCAATTTTTATATGCATGAACACGCCCTTTATATCAAGCTGGTTGTCCATAATGCTACATATTCAATGACTAGTTTGCACAAGGTATCATTCCAGACATCTGAATAGTTTTAATTTATCTGGTCCTCTTGAACAAGTTTGAGCTCCTGTATCAGCGAATGTGAGGATGTAATAACTACCGTGGCTAATTGTACCAGTCTGAGTCCTCCTAAATGACTTGTGATGCATTATGGTCCCTTCTGTTGTTAGTAAAGGGGTTGTATCCAGGTCACCTGCTTTTAATTGCTCCCCATTTCACAAAAGATGAGGTATTACCTTGGATGGTGTCAAACCCATTTTATAGTTTTATGTTGTTCTCTTCTTCAGATAGCCCCTAATTCTGCAATTATGGCATACCAGTTTTGCTGCCTGGCAATATCTTCGGCTAAGTGACCCACCAAGGTGAGATGTCTTCCTACAACCCACACAAAGGTTCTTATTCAGCAAAGAAGTGGGCATTTTAGTTTTCTGTGGTTGTTGAGCTGCCCAGTGCTTATGACCAGACTTCATTTTGTAACCGTACAGTTGATTTTCTGTCGTTTCCAAACTGACCAATTGGTCGAATCTTTGCTCGAGTGTAGTGAGATTGGCAGCTTCAGCCAAAACTTGACTGTGAGACTCCTTAATAATCATCTGCCTGGCTATCATGTTGTTTGAGTAATTGACTTGTTATCTGCAGCTTTCCATGTTGGGACAATTAACTGTGAACTAATAAAATTTGGCTTGGGCTAAAAACTGAGTAACTGATTCGCCTTTCATCTGGCATGTGGAACGAAAGATTTGCTAGTAAATTTCTTTTTGTAAGCCTTTTACTGTGATGTGTAACAAAAGCCATCCCTTGGAAGCTGAATTTAAGATTTCAGCCTCTATGAGGTCCAAAAAGAGCCTGTTGACTTCAGGTGGGCATATCATTCTCAGTTTGTTGCATATTTTGACTGGCTCAGTAAGCTGATACATCTCCTTATACCAGGTCCATGTGTCTAGGAATAATGCCCAGTCATTGTTGGTTGCATTAGGTTCAATGTCAGGATGGTCTGTTTTTTTTTTGTTAGATATCTGTATCATGTTAGGGGTTCTATCTCTTTGAAGGCTGATAATTTCCCTCTGTAGCACTATCATCTGTTGCATGAGTTGAGCAATTAAGTCTGGTAAAGATGCCATGTCTTGTTTCCACTTAACAGCCGAATCCTGTTAACAGTGCCATGCAAAGTAGCTATGAAGAAGTAGGAGTAGTAGTAGTATTGACACTCAATTACTTTTTTCAGTCTCAAGTGTATACAAAAACCAAAGTTTAACCTCTGAAGACTAGGGAGGTAACTTCTCTTGTTTAATGCTTGCCTATGGAAGCTCCCATTATACAATGGGATGGTCCATTTCTACTGTACACTGTCTAACACTAATAATTACATGGTTTCAAGTAATTATTTATTTTTAATAATAATCATCATTTGTTTGCACACTGTTATATGGACTCAGGTAACTAATAATAACCCTTAGGAAACAATTACAGGTTCCAGTAACTATTATAAATACAAATAATTTACACATAATTATAATGACATAAACTATTCCTATCTAATACAAATAATTTTATGAAGATCTATTTGACCCATGGATGGGTTGGTTGGTTGATTGGTTGGGTTTTATGGCATATCAACCTTTGTAGGTTATTTAAATCCATATCCATTTTTATACAAATGAACAGTTCTATTTCAAACAATTCAGTGTAGCATGAGTACACAGTTTGTCAAAAACATTTCAATTTCAATCTATTCATTTTAATCAAACAGTTCTAATTCAAACAATTCAGTTTAGCATAAATACAGTTTCAATGTCAAAAACAGTTCTATATCAAACAATTCAGTTTAGCATAATTACAGTTTAGTTCTATTTAACCCATAGATGGGACCCTATCAGGTGCTACCACTTCGAACCAGAGTAGACCTGGATTTGGTTTGGTTTGGTTGTTTGGGTTTCATGGCATATCAACATTTGTTGGTTATTTAATGCCAAAGCCATTTTTATACAAATAATCTGTTCTATTTCAAACAATTCAGTTTAGCATGAGTACACAGTTTAATTATCAAAAACATTTCTATTTCAAGCTATTCAGTTTATTCAAACAGTTCTAATTCAGCCAATTCAGTTTAGTATAAGTATAGATTTTGTTTACACACAGTTAACTGTCAAAATAGTTCTATATTAAAATCAGTTTAGCATTAGTACAGTTTCAATGTCAAAAACAGTTCAATTTCAAACAATTCAGTTTAGCATAAGTACGCAGTTTAAATGTAAGTACAGTTTAATTGTCAAAAACATTTCCATTTCAAGCTATTCAGTTTAGTCAAACAGTTCTAATTCAAACAATTCAGTTTAGCATAAGTATGCAGTTTAGTCCTATTTAACCTATAGATAGGGCCCTGTAAGGTGCTATTATTCTGGGCCAGAGTGAACCTGGGAGCAATGGCAATAAAGAGGTGCTCCATATTCCCCAAAAGTCCAGCATTACTGTTAACTCAGCGTCAGATTGTTTAGTGTCATATCCAGGACACTCATTGGGTGGCGGGGGTCTTACCCCTCTGAAGAGGTGCAGTCAGTGTATTCTATAACCCCAGCTGACTGGGCAACCCATAGATGGGACTCTAACAGGTACTACTACTCTGAGTCAGAGTGGACCTGGGAGTAATGACAATGAAGAAGGTACTCCACACTCTCCAGATCTCCAGAGTTGGAACCTCATCATCGGATACAGTTTAGTGTCATGCACAGGTCTTTCTTACCCCTCTGCTGGGGATACAGTCAGCATATTCTCAGTCCTGTTGACAGGTTGGACAATTTTTGAATTCAAATGTAAGCAGAATGTTGTTAATCACCATCTTTCATTTTCTTATTTTGGTTTATAAAACTAAAAATCTATATTGTTATCTGTTCTATTGTAATATCTTCTCATGATACAAAGGTGGTGCTTCATCTTGACTATCCCAACCCCAGAAAATTGTTAAATAGGCAATCTTTTACAAGGAATTATTATTAATATTAGGTAGAATTAAGTAAAGTTGGTGACTGTAGCCGAGGGCTACCCAAAAGCTTCCTTTTCAATAGCTACTACACCGAGGTGTAGGGGAGGGTATTACTCCTTTCCCTGGATTGCTCCACTTTACCCTTGAAACATACCTTATAATGCTTAGTGTTAAGCAAGGAGGTATCAAGTACCATTTTTTGAGTCTTTGGTATGACTCAACCTGAGATTGAACACTGGTCTACCGGGTCATTGGCAAACACTCTACCACTAGGCCTATCGGCCAGTCAAGTATTAGTGTTAGATATCAATAATTGAAACTATTTAACTGTGCAAATAGTTACAATACTGGAAACCATTGAACTGTGTGGAAACAAATGATAAATATTAAATCAAATTCTTAGTGGTAGAAAGCAATACATGAAACCATTTAATTGTGTGTAAAAAATATCTCTGGCTCGTTTAAGAATGTTACCAACAAACTATTTTCTTACAAATCATATATATGATATATACACATGTCTATGTATAAACAGAATTCAACATTAAATAACCCACAAGGGTTGGTATGTCATGAAACACAACCAACCAAACAATCTGTATATGTAAATTACTGAATATAGTTTGCAGTTATTTTTCTAAATTCATTAACCTTCCAGCATCCCAGTCAAACTGAAAGCAAAAAGTGGAAAATTTGAACAGAATATGATAGATAGATACATAGATTGGTAGGTAGGTAGGTAGGTAGGTAGGTCTGAAAACAAAAGCTAAATAATTTAATTACAATTTTAAAAGAAATTCATTTTTTACAATTCTATTTTAAAAGATTAAAAAATTCCATTTATTATTGTTAAAAATAAACACTGTAACACAGGAAATGAATAAAGTGAAAATAGCTTTATAATTGGTAATTTTTATTTTTTGTTATTGGATGTAAATGGGAATAAATCTTGGATGATATATCCTGTTTTTGTCAATGGCACTTTTATGAGGATTTATAGTAAGTGTGGGAAAATAATTACATTGTTATCAAGAATAAATTTTTTGATTTATTGGTAAAACCAGTGAGTTTAATATATTTTTGAGACCTTGAATATCCGACCAATCCATAATATTGAGGAGCTTGATTTTAGGCAGCCATTTTCCCAGGTAGTACTGCCCACTCAGCTGAAAGGAGTAAGGGCTGGATTAATTGCATAGCACCTGAAGTGTTCCAGGAAGGTAATGCTGAAAGAACTGTGCAATGCTGGAAAGAACTGTCCCTGTGGAGCATCCACTTTAAACTGACCTTGTGTCATGTGTCAACACTGTGGAGAGTAGATTAAATGCATTGTCATATCATATTTGGTTTTCCTTTTGTTACACACTAAGTCAAATCTCTAGGATTGCTTATGGTGTAATGGTTTCCATTGTAGGAAATGGACACAGTGACACAAGTTCAAATCTGAATGAAACTGTTTGCATTTCACATCGTGCTAATACCTCTCAAAAGGTATGAATTGAACTATTCTCCCTCCAGCTATGGATAAATTGTAGGACAGACTGGGCTCTTTAACTTTAATATGGCAATTGTCTTGGAGAAAGGGAACTGATTTGAAACCTGTTAAACTCCACTTAAAAAATTGACCTTGTGCTGCATTCTGCTAATGTGTGGTGTGGGTAAATATAAGTCAAATCTTGTAATGCTTTATAACTCTTCATTGTCATAAAAAAACGAATGGTTGGTTGAGTGTCCAAAGTCACTGTCTGACCACTGCAGATGTAATGGTGAGCAATCACATGACAAGTAATCAAGCCTTCTTTGGCCAATCAGATGGCACTAGATTGGTTTGGTTTCGTTATTTGGTTTAAAAGCATATCAACTCTTGTGGGCTATTTAATGTCAAATTATCTATACATGTTATATGCTATATTTATGACTTGAGAGCAAATAGTTTGTGGGAAACTTTATTTTTAAATGAGTTAGAGCTCATTTATTTGCCCACGGTTAAATGGTTTCAAGTATTGCTATTTAACATTGATAATTCTATTTGATATTAGTTATTTGTTTGCGCACTGTTAAATGGTTCCAAGTATTGCAATCTAATTCTGATAATTAATTATAATTAATTAATTATATTTAATATTAAATATTTGTTTTCACACGGTTTAAATGGTTTCAAGTACTGATAAAACTGATGATTCTTTTTGATATTAATCATTTGTTTGAACACAGTTACATGGTTTCTAGTATTGCTATCTAACACAGATAATTCTATTCAATATCAATCATTTGTTTGCTTACAGTTTAAATGATTTTAGTTATTGCTATCTCAGCACAATTAACCCTCAATTACCACCTTTTAACACCTTTATGATAAAATAGGGTTGAGTACTTGTTTGTCACAAGAGTAAATTGAAGAATACTGTTGGGACAGTCATATAGATATTAGGGCTTGCCATGAACAGCTGACTGATTGAATCAGGGCTCTCTAACCACCTGTGTAGCCCACTAAGAGCAAAACTGGAGTTTTGCAGCTCATATGACCCCTATGGGTTTCCATCTATGGCCAACAGGTGGTCTCATTAGGGATGAGGTCTTACCTCTTCAGATGTGCAGTTGGCATATTATACAACCCCAGCCAACAGGACAGACCATACATTGAGGTTGTGGATGTTCCTTTGATCCCATGAAAAACATAAATAACTCCATAATTAGCCAGCTCTCATTCTTGCAATCCCTTAGACATGTAATAGTTTCCTTTACTGCCTAAATGGCATAGGCACAGATAGCATTCAGAACATATCCTTTTGGAACCAAGTCACTTCAGCTCACACATGAAGGAAAACCTACAACACAGTTCTCAACCAACTATATGTATTTAATTGTGTATGAATAAAAGGCTATTTTTTTTTCTCTTTGTGTCAATAATCAAGAGCTTTTCAATGAGCCCCAACAAAAAGCTACCAGTACAGATAAATAAAAAGAAAAAAAAAAAAGAATATTTTAGATTTTAAAGGGAGACAATTAAAAAGACTTGTTACTTGTCTTTATGGACAAAACCTACAATAACGACAAGAAATTATGAACTTTTGATATACAGTCCTAGTCACCATTACTGGTACCTTTTCATTTGTTGGGACACAAAATAGTATTTAACTGGATGATATCCCTCTGAACAGAATGAACTATTCTTTTGTAATATGATGGTGATAGCCAGACACCTGTCTTCATTACTAGGGTTGTTGGATGAGGGTGACTGAGATTGATATTCACTTGGCCTCAGGTGGCCGTCCCTCAGATTTTACCTATTCTAAGTTCATTGCTTGGTGCCTGAGGTGCTCTATTAAGAGAATGTCGCCGAAGCCAAGAATTTTTGCCCCTACTTCACTTGGGTTTTGACCTGTACAAGACCTCCACTATAAAATGGCCTTACGCTGTATTCTGACATGCTGGGATGTCAGATAAATACTGTCTCCCTCGTGAGGGTGGTTGGAAGACCTGTCCTCCCAGCAAAGGTGGCTGAGATCACTTGGCCTCAGGGGTCTGTCTTCCCTGGCTTTACCTGTTTTGCAGGACTAAGTTCATTGCTTGGTGCCTGAGGCATCCCATTGCCGACGGAGCCAAGAATTTTTGCCCCTGACTCATGAGTTTTGACCTGCGTGATGCTTCCCACTATAAAACAGCCTTGTGCCATATTCTGACATATGGGGTGTCAGATAAATATATTGTTACCTATGCAGGAAAGATAAATCAAAATTATGAAAATTTTTTGCTGTATGAACTAAATGCTGAGGTCTTCAAATGTTTAATTTTTCTGCAAAGGCTTAATTCAAACAGAGATAAAGACATCTGAATTCAAATACACATAAAGACATTTGAACTTGAATATTGATTAAATTAGAACAGCACCCTGATATAACACTTTAGAAAGTTATTGAAGAATGTCAGAGAATTGTAAATTTGAAACATGATAATGCTAGAATTGAACAAATGGACATTTCACAAGTACATGGTGTTCATCCTAATGTTCGACAGAAGAAAATTAAAAAAGATTTGGTGAAACCAAATTTGTATTTTGGTTGCAGAGGTCTGCATTTCAAAAGTGAATGTTTTTTCCTTGACAAAAGTTATTTTTGTTCTGGTCTTATAGGACATCAAAGCACACATTGCAGAGTTGAATGAATAAAATTTAAGAAAAAGTTGAACACAAGAAGTAATGTAAATATAGTGTTATCAAGGCATAAAATTGAGGAAGGACAGAAACGTAAATTTGTTTATTCAAGGATTAACAATGAAAAAGTTAAACTTCAACTTGATGTTGAAAACTGCACTCTCAATAAGTAAAAGTAAAGTTGGCAACCGTAGTCAAGGGCAACAAGAAGACTTCCTTTTCAATAGCTACTACACTGAGGTGTATGGGAGGGCGGTACTCTATTCCCTGGATTGCTCCACTTTACCCTTGATATGTAAATTATATTGCTTAGTGCTAAGCAAGGAGGAATCAAGTACCATTTTAAAAGTCTTAAAATTTTCTGAATGTGGTTGACAAAGTTTTTTCTCCCCCTCCTTGTTGGAATCGCCACTGTCCCTCCTTCTTTTTAAGTTTGTAGATGTTTCCATCTCCTCAGACTTCTCCTCCGGTATGAGTTGTTTTTTCTTTTTTTTTCCCCTTTGGCATGGATGAAACTTTGTCTGGTATTATAGTTTCCGTTGTGATTTTAATTGGCGTTGTCTTATTTGCTGTTTGTACTATTTTAGTTGTCATTATTTCCTGTGGTATTGATTTGGCGGATGATTTCTTATTGTTTTGGCTTCCCCTTTTACGGTTAACCTGGGTCCACCCCTTTTCTTTGTTGGGGTGGTCTCCAGTTTCCGGGTTTGGGTTTTTATTTTTTATTTTTTTCTGTTGTGGCTTCTGCTGCTATTGTCGTCTTTGTAGTAGTGATTGTAGCGTTGGTTGTAGCGGTGGTGACTGTTTTTGTTGTTGTTCTGGTGGCTGTTTTTTTTTCAGGCAGGAACGTGCAAAGTGCCCCAGCTGTTTACCTCCCCAGCAAAGCGGTCTTCTGCCTTCAACGACTACTGTCATCGTGGTGTCTCGGTATGTTATGATATATGGGATGGCGTGGAATATCTAATATCACGGTAAAAACGTAGTTGCCGTATGCCGTCCCATTTACGGATGTTATGAATGTATGATCTTCTACGCTGCCGAATGAACTCAGAAAACCAGTGAGAACGTCTCTATTTAACTGCATGGAGACGTTGCATACAATAACCTTAATTCTACGTTTTCCTTTATATTCCAGTTGAAGCCAGAGGAACTTCGTCGTGATATTATTTGTTGCCAGTTTCTTTGCTAAGTCTCCAGATGGAAGCAGGACATCTCAGGATGCAAAACCTCTTCTGCAGATGTACTTAGCTGGGATGCTTGCGATTTTTAATGTCTCTTCAAAGACTTCCTTTTTAAGGCCGGCTAGTTTCCTGGTCTTTTGGTCAATGACCACGAACGACAGAGTCTTAGGCTCAACAGCCTCAACTAGATCCGGAATAGGTAAAATTTCATTTTCTTTTAAATACTTGGCGTACTTTCGGATTCTGTTATTCTCGTGGTCGGTAGGCATTTTGTTTTTATTTTTTCGAATTTGCGTCGACCAGGAGACAGGCATTGCCGGTGGTCTTTGTGTTGGCGGAATGAAAATAATGATTAGTCTTCCGACTTCGGGGAGGGTTCTATGTCATGAAACATATCTGTTTGAGAAAACGCTTGATTTAAGGTCGGCTCCTCCACAGTTGCTTTAAAAGGCAACTAGGAGGAGATGTGTCTGAATGTTATTTTAAAAATGCGCTGTTAAAAATTGAAACCATGAATGATGAGATGAAAAAAGACGGTCATTTTGAAAATGATAAAGAAAACGAGTCGTGGTTCGACCCTCTCCAAAAGCAAACAACAATAAGAATTATTGGAGGGGGGGGTCATAAAACAATAATCAACAATAATAACAATTCCAACGATAACAATAACAATGATTTTCAAAAAATAACTTACTTCCGGAAAGAATAAAACGTAGTCCAAAACCTTGGGTGAACCGGCTTGGAAGTTATCTCCTCGAGTGTCAAGTTGAGTTGGTGTATATTGAGGAGGAATAGTCTTTTACCATGTAGGTAGGTACCACAACAGAAAGGTTTTCTCGAAGCTGAATCTATCAGATGCGTACCTTCAGCAGGATAAGAGTGAGGAAGCTTTTCATAAAAGAAGCAAGAGCCTTAGGGTTGCTTGCGTTTTTCACGATTGCAGAGCGGGTGGTAGGCGAGACACACAACATGGCGGTGAACCCGAGAATGGCAAATTATGGTCCACTCAAAATACATAAAATAAACCAGAACTTTCCATTGCGTCTATTGTTGAGGAATCAACTGGATCAAGTAGATGGGTCACACTTCGGCCGGCCGTGGTAGCAACAGCACGGATCTGGTCGGGTGTGTCTCGTCTCTGGACATACCTCGAGCCTCGTGGGGGGGGGGAGGCGTCCCTCAGGCTTTAACCCTCCTTAGAGGGGTTAGGTTTATCACCTGGCGCCTGAGGTGCGCCTTTTTTAGGGGAATGCCGACGGGGCCCGATGCATTTTTGGAGCTGCCGCCCGCGTCTGGGCCTACCTTAGATAGGCCTTGTGTCACACTCCTCCGGTTGGTGGGATGGAGAACAAATACCGTTGTTTGTTGAGGCATCCAGGAGTTCGGATCGCGCGTTGTGAAAGCAGAAGCATAAGAAAAAGATCTCGATACCAATCACCAAGACACATAAAGAATGCTCAAAATTGTTGACCATTAACACATTCGAAGGGATTGTATAAATTTAACTGACTTCCGTCTGGCTGGAGATCATGCCTAGCCTTTTTCTACAAATTATGGATACCGTGCTGGCTGGTTTAGTTTTTGCCATTGCATATCTTAACGATGTATTGATAAAGAGTGAAAATCGAAGGCAACACAGTGAGCACATTAAAAAAAGTATTCGAAAGACTAAAAGAATACGGTTTCAAACTTTACCTCGAAAAGTGTGATTTTTTATGTCACTGGTGAATTATTTAGGACAAATTATTGACGTAAACGGAAGACGTCCAGATCTTTCAAGAGCAGAGGCGATAAAAGGCATACCAACTCCAAAAATGTGACTACACTACAGACATTTTTAGGGCTCGTGTAGTGGATGCATGTTATTGTTTAGTGGTTCTCCAATTTGTAGTGAGTGAGAGTGAGTTCTCGTCCGTATTTTACGGGTATTACTTCACGATTAGTTCCACCACAAATACAACACAAATTTTATAAGCACGTAAAACAAATGGAATATGACAACAAGGAATATTAAGGAACAAACAATTTAATATTCATAACAAAACAGGAATAAAAATTAATGAGAAACATAATGTACGAGCGGCCTTTGGTAGAAATACAGTTATGGCCAGTTAAATGAAAATAAGATTGTTCGCCTGCGTGTATGCATTTACTTGTTAATAAAGTCTATCAAATAAATGGGTCCTTAGTTGGCCGAAGTAGGGTAAAAATAATTGTCTTTACTTACATATATGGATATGTGTGTGTGTGTGTGTGTGTGTGTATGAATGATGGACCGTAAGTATGGGTTTTTGCTTTCATTAAGTCCGCACGTGTATTTTCTTAAGATTTTGGCGACAACATGTCGCATTGGTAAAAGAAAGTCGCAAGCCTTTTCCTTTGAGTCTTACGGCAGACTCTCTGCTGCCCATTCATGACCTCGTAGTGAAAAGTGTTTTTGGTAGTAGAAGGAATGACATTTTAGCTGTGGAAGAAATGAATTGAATGACCGAATGACCTGGTTGATTAGATTCTTCTTTATTTATACTTTAGTAGTGGATCAAAATATAGTTTTATTGCAGGTCCTAAAATTCAAGCGCGTGGACATTTCTTGAACCATCAGATTCGTATATTTACTTATTTGTTTTAGAGCCTAAAATTTTTCTGTTAATTAGTTTCTGATCCGGATTTTCTAGAATGTTCTTATTCTATGTTTTTAACTGGTTGAAAAATATAAAAATGTAACTTCAATACTAATGCAATTTTGATCCAAAATTTCTAGAATGTTCTTATGTATGTTTTTGTTGATTATCTTAAGGCTAAAAAAAATGTCTATTCTATACTCGCAAACTATTATGGCGTGTATGTACCAAACATGCACAACTTAAGAACACCATTAAACAATCATCTAAAACTAGGAGTAAAGTATGAATGGTCAGTGGAATACAGGAAATATAAAACATATTCAGGTGTCCGACTTATCATTAACACATTTTAACCCTAAACCTGACATTGTTGTGGTGTCGGACGCAAGTGAATATGTTATTGGGACAGTAATTCTTCACAAATTTGAAGATGGTAGTACAAAGCCAGTAGCACGTGCTTCAAAAACTTTATTAGTTTACAGCCAGATAGAGAAAGAAAGTTTAGCTTTAATGTTTGCTCTTAAAAACTTCCATAAATTTGTTTGTGGAAGAAAGTTTGTGTTACAGACTGATCAGTGTCCTTTATTGTCCATTGAGTGGGTACTGTTGTAGGGGTGACTGAAAGTGTTTTTGGTACCCGACAATTTTTAGTTTAGAATAAAGGTGGAATAGGGCATAATATAGGCACATGGATAAAGTATTAAATGAAGGAAGCCAATGAAATAAATGAGTGAAGATATGAAATAAATAAAAGTTGTAAAACGGCGCGGACAAAATGAACATTCAAAACAAGGCGACGAACAAAAACAAATTTATATACTATAATAATAAAACTTACATTGATACATAAAAAATATTTCTAATTCTACTAACAAAATAATTGTGTGTGTATATGTGTGAGTTTGTGTGTGTGTGTGTGTGTGTGTGTCTAACACAACTAAGCTATAAAAGGATTACATATTTAAAATGTCCTTTTTTTATGATTAGAAACGGGCAGTTTCTCTGAGACTGGAAAGCGTCTCATAGTCAATGTATATTTTGAATGTCTGCGAGGCCTATCCATGTTGTTGCTTCACTCTCCTGTTGATTCACGCTGGAGGGAGTGTGTTGCTGCTGCGAAGAAATTTGGTAAAAGAGAACAAGGGTGTTTGATGACGACGTATTTATAGAAAATACGTGTCTTGTAGGTGGCTCCGAACGCAGGACTTGAATTTACGCGCGGACGTAGTTTTAAGCATGTCACGTGATCCTCCTGGCCAATGGTTTCCCGAGACTGAATATGTGAGCGTCCGCCATCTTTGTGGGAACAAGTGGCATACCTCTCAAAATAATTTATAGGAGTGTAAAGTCCTATACTGTTGTTTATTGAATATTTTTGGTCCGACATTTTGTGGTGGTATGTTTGGTTGATAGTTTGATCCGCAAAAGCAAACGAAGTAAAACGACGCGGACAAAGGAACATTCAAAACAAAGCTGCACAAACAAAATTAACTTTATATATCAACAAATAAATGAAAAAGGAAACATTATAGATATTCTAATATAGTCAGTTGAATATTCCTCTGTGTGTGTGTGTGTGTGTGTGTGTGTGTGTGTGTGTGTAACTAACACGAGTCTGTTGAATATTCCTCTATGTGTGCGTGTGTGGATGTAACTAACACGAATATCATGGAAAAAGACTAAATATTAAAAGTATCCTGTAAACTATAAAATGTATGTTGACTAAGTATTTCATGCGATGTATCAATATATAGAAATACAGCAATGAATTCTAGGAGGAAGGTGTCTTCTCCCATGTTGTTTGTTTGTCTCTTTCCGGGTTTGACGAAATTTCTGAGGCTGTGTTCGAGGCTGGAATAAGTCTAATCGAAAAGGCAGAACTGGTATGAAAAAGGTTGCAGAATGTATACGCACCCATGTTAAGCGTATTGTAACGTTGGATTCTACTCTGACCTTAAGAGATTGACGTCTCGGTCATTGTCCTCAGTAAAAGGCTGTTACGTAGAACCTATATCGCCGAGAACATCCCAGAACTTGTCACTTCACAAAATAATTCCTGGACGAGACTCCCATTTAGGCGTATGGGAAATAAACAAATAATGTGGATGCTGGTTTGAGATTAGACTGGTCTCTGACGTCGGTAATGGGGTTGCCGACTCGTTCTTAAATACGCTACCGAGTACTTGCCCTCCTACCCCTTCATATCACGAGGAACGAACTTCTAGGTTAGTTTACATTCACTGTAGATAGATTTACAAATCCTCTTATATTGTTGGTGGGGGGCAACGAGATGTGTTAGCGAGAATTAATGAAAGCAGAATGAGGCCGAGATATAAAATACACGCAAGAATCAATTCAACAGAGGAAGAGAACACAATCAAAACATTTCAACACAGGGGTGCATTTAAAATATAACAAAATTTTAATATGCGACGATCAAAACAAATAACGAGGAAATTCAAGAAACATTTCTTTTTTTCTTCTCTTTTCAAACACCGGAAATATTTTGTCAAAAGGAAAACATCAAACAAAAATGTCTCTCAACAGTTCTTTGCCTTCTTTCACTTTTTTTCTTTCTTTTACTTGAATAAAAGTATCTAAGACGCCGGACTGAAGCGCGTAGAAATGTTCATATAATATTTTTAATAATTGATGAAATAGAACATTCACAGTCTTTAGAATACACATTACTTTCCAGTATTTAAGATTTGGAAAAAGAAACCAGTTTGAGCTGTACTTATCTTTGACGGATTTCAGATCCCAGACTTTGTTCTTTTACGGGTGATTCATTTCTTTCTCCCGGAGCTCGTCGAATACAGCGACTTGTCTTAAAGCTGTTCCACACGAAACTGAAGATTCTCTTTCAAATTTCTCTAGCGCGTGTTGGCCTTTTGGTGTGCAGATTCTATCGACCAATCAATCATCTTTTCTTCTACCACCACCTCGCCGAATCACACTTCTTGACTGACCTTAACCTGTGTTGTCTGTCGCGTCAACAGGCTAAAGTGCAAGGGATACAGTTAGTTCACCATTTTTCTCCCCTACCACTCTAACGGTCGGTCCCTATCTTCCGATCTTTCTTAACGCCTGTTGATTCAAAGCAAGAAGGGTAAGGATATTGACCTCCCCTTCACTCTCCCTATAGCATACCACGTCACAGTATTGAGTTGTGTCTTTACTAAATGGCAAGGTCAAGCTGTTTCTGGAAGTCGAAAATGAAGAGAATGAGAGAGAGCTGTTTCCCAAGATTTTTTTCAGCATGAGGGGTTTTTCAGAAAATATTCTTTCTTATGTATTGAAATTGTATGGGTTTCATCAATTAAAAGAAAGCCACCTGGAAGATTTGGAAGTGCTTGAACTTCAGAAAATGTCCAGATTGTGAGACAATCTATTGCACAATCTCCTACACATTCAGCTTATAAACATACTTCTGCTTAGGGATTTTCTGAATGGAAAAAACATGTTTAAACATTAGCTAGATGGAGTTACCATTACTCCTTGCTTATGTTCACTTGCACCACACAGGTGACAATTTGAAATGTGGGAGGTATTTCTGTCTCAAACTGTAGAATAAAAATTTAAATTCCATCAAATTTTAGTTACCATCTCATAAAAAAACTTTTCTTATTACTAATAATTCAAATAATTTTGACTCATATCATTCATCTTTCTAATTCTAGTTGACTTTTATTGGAACTCATTCAGGTCGTCACTTCTAAGACTGTGAGGAACAGCATGCATGAGAAACAAGAATAAAGAATAAGCTCCCAATGAGACTTGATGTCTCCTTCTGTTTTGGGAAAGCTTGGTTCTATCATAAAAGTCCAAATAATTTCCATGAAATCACCTAACATGTTGGACTTGGATTGGTCTGCACTATATTTGCTGTTATTGTTTTCTACCTTTGTTGGATAAATGAGTATATTTCATTTATTTATTTCCTTTTATTCATTTTTTTATTTTATCTTATTTTTCAAAATTAATATTATTTATTTTTGTTTTATTTATTTATCTATTCCATTTTATTTATTTATTTCATTTTTTTATTTTGAAATAAAAATGAACTAGAATTAGAATGACTGATTGATTTATTTTAATGGTATGCTAACCTTTCTAGGGTTATTTTATGTTTTGTATGTTTATATTTACATTTTTTGCATAGTTGTTTTATAAGAGTTATTTCTTTGTACAAAGTCCTATCAAATATGAATGATTTTTAAACAGATCTAATTGACTCATCAATGGAACTCTAACTAGTTCTAGCACTCCAAATCAGAGGGAACCTGAAAGTAATGGCAATGAAGAGGTAATCTACACTTCTTCAGAACTGAAGTCTCACCATCAGATGCAGTTTAATATTATACTCAAAACACTCCTTTTTTGTGGAGGTCTTACTCCTTTGCTGGAGATACAGTCAGTGTATTTATTTTAAGCTTTGCCAACAGGATAAAGGAAACTGCTTGTAAAAAATATTAACTTGATATATAAAGCATCTTATTTCTACTGGGGAAATTTTGTAATTTTTTTTCTTAATGGCCCAGTCATCTACTATAAATGGATAAATAAAAAAGTTAAAAGGTAAAAGGTATAGGTGATGTGTAAATGGTATTAGATACCAGGTAAAAAGCAAAAGATACTAGGTAAAAAGTAAATGATAATAGGTAAGGTTTAGTATGTTTTTTTGCATATCAACCTTTGTGGGTTATTTAATGCTAAGACTATCCTTGTAGAAGAACAAGTAGTAGTACCATTTAACCAAGAAAGTTAAGCGGTTCATACTTTCCCAAAGTCTGAAAGTGAAAGTAATTGCATGACTGGAGTTTGAACTTACTACAATATCACTGTCCAGCATGTTTGCAAATACACCATGGAGACTCTTGTTTAAATACTTTTTTCTTTGAAGTCACTTAATTCAAGGCTCCAGTCCGATACTTTGGTAACTACCATGGTAACTACCCTTCATAACAGGTAATAATACATACGATGTATTACACAATATATAATGTCAATCTGTAATAATGTAATAGTTGATATGTATTTGGCAGAAAGTAATATGCAAGATGTAAGATCTAAGTGCTCTAAGGTAAAAGATAATGGGTTAAGGTAAAATTTGGCTAATGCAAACCAAGGCAGACCTATTGTATCTATCCTTTCTGACTGAGCCTTCTTCTAAATCAAGCTGCCTGCTGGGCCTTGCACATAACCACACTACATGTAGCAAATTCACTAGTAAAAATAAAACTGTTTTTATGATTAATATGTAAAATATTGTTGTTGACAAAAATAAGAACAAGTCATAATACACTGAGGAAATCCTGTAAAAATAGTTTGTGTGTCTGCAAGTTTATGCTACATAAATTCTTAATGGGTGCCCTTCTAGCCATTTACTAAGCTGAGCTAAGTAAATGACACTATGAAAAAATAACTTAAGACTATTACTACTCAGTAAAAAAAGAAATTAGATGCAAGAAATACTAGACTGGCATTAATAATAACTGACTATACTTCATCTAAGGAATTCAGAAAAAATTAGACTATTACTACTTAGCATAAAAACAAAAGAAATACTGTTCCAAAAAGAATAATAATTGACAATGTTTCATCTAAAAAAATTCACACAGCTTAAGACTATTACTTACTAGATGTAAAAGAAAGAGGAATACAAAGAAAGAAATATGAGTTGAAAATAGATTATAAATAATCATATATCATAATAAAAGGCTTTCTTTAGGGTTAAAGTCTTAGAGTTTTAAATCATTTTAGGTGCTATTCCATAGTACTTTCCTACTGAATATATTTTTAAACAAAATGTAAGTTATAAACAAATTTAATTGCTCTTTGGTTACACATATGAATAGGCTCCTATCCTAAACTATGATCTTCTAAAGCTGATATATATCATATTTATTTTGACAGGTGGAATTCTAGAGAAGAATTAGTCCAGAGTTTTATTGAATATAACTGAGTCAGGCACAAGGCCTTGACTGTTGAATTTTTATTGTTAACTATCATTAATTTTTGACTAGGATTTCTTTTATTTTAATCTTAGTGGTTTTTCATCATTAAAGGTGCTTGTAGCAGAATGATTATTATAACAGGAAGTGAACTTAGCTACCCAAGATTAAATCCTCCACAAGGTTGTTTGCATTTCACATAGTGCAAATATTCTTGCGAATGGTATGAATCCAACTATTCTTCCTCCAGCTATGGGTAAATAGTAGAGCAGATTGGGCTCTTTAACCTTGGTATGGCAACTGGACTAGGAGAAGGAAAACTCTGAATTCAAACCAGTGGTAGACCTGGAGAAGATGAGATCTATACCAGGCAATTCTTACCCAAGACAAGCTACATGAGTAGTGACCCCATGACCAAACCAAGTTACAAGATAAGTCATAAATTTATTCAGTCTGTTTGTTTATAACTATTGATAAATAGTGTGAGTTAGAACTAAAGAATAGGAGAAGGAGGTCCTCATGGACTGCAACAAGTTCTTACTTCAGTTGTGCTATCATGTTCACTTTAGACTAATACCCTTAGCAAAGGCATGAACCCTCTTATCCTCCTCCAACTATGAGTTAAATATTATCACTACAATTCTTTTATAAAGATCACTTTGGCATTGAATAACCCAAAAAGTTGATATGCCATTAAACAAAGAAAAAAACAAAACTGAAATAAAGAATAAGTTCTTGGTGATATATAACTATCTGTTGGGATATTGGGTTAACCATACCAGCTATTCCATTGAGAACTCTTCTGGTTGATTGAAGACCAAATCTAACCATATAATCATACTCTTTATTTTTCTCATTTGTGTCTCTAGTTTGTATTTATTTACAATCACAGACTGTTTTGCCTGAAAAGTTATGAAAAAGCAAGTGAAATTAAGGTGAAAGAAGGACTCGTCAACATTGAATAAGGGTTAAAAATGCTTCATTTAATAAAAATCATATCTGCTAATATTCTGAAAAAATAAATAAAAAATTTCAAGTATATGTATTTACCAGCTCCTCCACACAAACGAGTTGTGACACGAGGTCAATTTTTAAAATTAAACAAGTTTTAATTCAGAGTTTTCCTTTTCTTTTTCCAGTTATCGTACCAAGGTTAAAGAGCCCTACAATTTACTCATAGATGGAGGGAGAATAGTTGGATACATACATTTCCCAGATACATTAGTGCTATATGAAATGCAAACAACTTTGTTCAGGATTTGAACTCTGGTAGCTGAGTCCACTTCCTATGATAATAATCATTATGCCACAAGCACCTCCAATGGTGAAAAACCACTTTGATTTGGAATGCAAATAGCCTTGTCCGGGATTTGAACTCCTGTCACAGTGTTCATTTCCTATGATGATAACCATTATATCACTAGCACTTCCATTTAAAAATATATAAATTAGAATAATCAATAAAAATTGAGTTGTTGATATCTGTGATATGAATGTTGTGGGCGAGAAATGCATATGGTTGCAAAACAAAGAACGTATAGATACTCACAATAACACAGTAAAGATGTTGTAGAAAATTTTTATAAATAAATTAAGCACAGAGAACAGAATGGAGAAATATGTTAATAGTTAAAGAATGAGTTCAGGGTGATAGTTACAAAGTTCATGTACTGTACTTGTGTCGTGGTGAAGGGATGGTTTTCTTGGAAACAAGGGCAACGTTCCTAACGATCGTTTGAAGTATCGGATGACAGGCGCCGGACGGTGGCGTAGAATCTTTAACACGAGTCGTGTGAAGGAGCAGTTCTGACTAATAATTATTTGGTCCGTCTATTTATATCTTTTTTGTAGGCTCAGAAACGGCAATTTTTGTGCCCCGCGGAAAGCGTTCCGATTGGATATTTATTAATGTATTTTTTTTGTTAATTTATCGCAAACGGAAGTTCTGCGCGGAGCCAATACGTGAACGACTAACTTTTCATTTTGAGTTGAGAACTCGAAGTGGTAACTTCCGTTTTTTTTTCTTTTCTTCTTTTCTCCTTTCTTTTTGTTTTTTTCAAATCAAGGCAAGATCTCGTCTTGTAACAGCTCCCCTAGATCTTACCATGATTTGAGGTTGCTATGTTATTAGTGCTTGCTTGCGTGCGTGTTTTGTTTTGTTTGTTGGTGTATGTATTATTTATTTTGTTTTTTGGCACATAACGAAGTCTTTAAAGCGTGCTGGGAGTTACCCGCGTGTTGTTCGTTTCGTTGGGTTTTGGGTATTGTCTCCGGAACTGCAGTCATTTGCGACAAGATGCTCCCCTGACGAAAGTGTAGGGAGTCGTGACAACGGGTGATGGGTAGGTTGCCGGGGTGGACAAGGAGGTAGGAGTGGTCGTGTCGACGGGTGATTGGGAATTTGGTGAGGTGGGGGATAGAGCTGGAGGTGGGGGTGGTCGAAACATGTGCTGCAGGTTATTTGGTCGCGGTACAAGTCGACGGACGTGTCCGCGGTGAACCCAATGCGTTTCACAGTTTTCGTTTTTCACTTAGACCACCAAACCGTTCGTTTTGGTGACCTCAAAGTCACCTATCCAAGGCAGGTGAGACAAGTGGGCTATTGCGGATTGCGGTCGGTGGAGTAGCACCTTGTCACCGACTTGTATCGGGTCTTTGAAGATGCTGCGGTTCAGTTTGGCTTCCATTTTGTGGTCAGCCTCGTTGTTCGCCAAGGCGACTCTCTGATGCACCTGTCGGAGCAAAGCGTTTATCTGCATACCGTAAGCACCTGGGTTGTTGTTAACGATGTCTTGGCAGGGGATTTTCGGTAGACCAATGTTTGGTTGGCGGCCGGTGATAATGTAGTGCGGGGATGCACCAGTGGCGGTGTTGGCTGTGGCATTCATTGAGGAAACTGTCGATTCGAGAACGTCCGTCCATTCACAGTTTCTGTCTTCGCAGATCATGTAAAGGGCGTTTTTAAGGTCCGATGTTGCCTCTCAATGTTCCCCGAGCTTTGTGGTCGCCACGGGCAGTGAAGTTCCCGGGTGATCGAGGTTAGGTCACAAAATTCCTTGTAGACCTCACCAGTGAAGTGGGTTCCTCGGTCGGAGGAGACGATGCGGGGAATCTCGCGGTGACGAAGAAAGAACTGGTAGAGTCCGCGGGCTGCGTCGATTGCGCGGTCTCTGGCACATGGCATGGCCATGAGGTGGCGGCTGAAGCTGTCTAGAATAGTTAGGATGTACCGCTTGCCCTTTGAGAGGGGCATTGAGACAAAATCTATGTAGACAACCTCGAATGGTTTTCCGCCTCTCTTGCAATGGCCCGTGGATCAGTTTCGGCGCATGCCGTAATTTCCCTTGCGTTTAGCGCAGGTTTGGCATGACTGAACATACGCCCTGATATCGCGATTTTTGAACTCCCACCAGTAGCTGGATAGGTGTTCCTGCATGCGGGAGATCCCTGAGTGGTTGACACAGTCATGGGCTTGGTGGAGATATTTTGTCCGGAGCTTGTAGGGTACTACCAGTTTTGGTGTTTGTGGTATCCCTGATCATCAATACAGATGTACCAGGTTCCAAGTAGAATTGGTGCATGTGCTTGTTATATAGCCCGGTACGATGATCTTTGGGGTCGAGTAGGGTAGCGTCCGGTTTTGGGGTTGCCAACTGAAGAGCACTGATGATTTTTGAAAGTGTGTCATCAGAGGCTTGTTCCGCTGCAATACCCATGTGGTCAGCTATCTCTTCAACCGGGATGGTCGATGTGGCATGAAACGCGAGGAATGCGTCGATGGCCTGCAGATGACGCTGAATGTTCCGTGTTGTTTGAGTCCCAGGGAGCAGCTGGGAGCTCTTGATTTCGCCAAGGCACCAGGATGGAACGTAGATGTTTAGACTGGAGCCTTGGAGTTTGAAGCGCTTCCCCGCAGGTGTCGGGTCTGCCGTAAGCTTGTCCTTGCTGTGGCCATATCTCCGACTGAGCATGTCTGCCCAGACATTCGATTCACCTTCTACATATTCCAAGACGAATTTGTAGCACGATATTTCCTCCTGCCATCGTCGTATCTTCGCATTGTTGAATTCACGTTGATCCAAATATGTGAGAGATTGATGATCTGTGAGGACGACGAAGGGACGACTACGCAAGAAGTAATCGAATTTGGTGATGGCCCATTATATCGCATATGCCTCGCGTTCAGTTGTTGACCAGTTGCGCTCCGTCGCGTTAAAGGTGTGTGAGGCCACTGCTATTATTTTCTTTTGGCCGTGTTTATCCTCTTGCATGAGAATGGCCCCACATGCGATATCGCTGGCGTCGGTGGTGAGGGTAAAGAGTCCTGTGAAGTCGGGGAATGAAATGATTGGTGGTGAAGCGAGGCGCTTCTTAATTTTATTGAAAGCCTTGTTGGCCCCTTCGGTCCAGACGAATGTCCGTCCGGGCTTGTTTAGTTCGTTTATGGGGGCCATTAGATTGGAGAACATGTCGGTTCTGATGCTCTCGTTAAGGCGTGCCTCGATGAATTGCCGAATCCATACGAGACGTCCGATGAGACTTTGTAATTCTTTTCTCGTTGTTGGGGGTTTCATGTCGATAATGGCGCGGACATATTCGGGGTCGGCCTTGAACCCGTCGCTATTCACGATGCGACCGAGAAATTTAGCTTCGGACGCAAGAAAAATGCATTTTTCCGGGTTTAGTTTTAATCCGAACTTGTGTAGAGCAATAAATAATTGCTCCAGCGATGTCACATATTCCTCGAAGGTTTTGGCGTGGACAAGATTATCGTCGATATATGACGATATGTTCGCGCGTGAGGCCACTGTGTCGAGAGCCTCAGCTATGCATCGAGAGAAGATTTGTCCAGCGGATGTTAGACCGAAGGCCAGACGGGTGTATTGGAAACAGCGTCCTTTCCAAGTAAAGGCCGTTTTATGGCGGTCAAGTTCGTCAATAACGATTTGCCAATAGCCATTGCGGAGGTCGAGTGTTGAGAAGTACTTGTTACCTTTGCCAATCTTGTTGAATGTCGAGTCAATGGTAGGTATTAGGTATGGGTCGAGATCGACTAAAACCTTGTTGAGGGATCTTTTGAAATTTGCGACCACTCGAATCTTTCCGTTTTTCTTGCGGACGGCAAAAACGGGACTGTTAAATCCTTTAGGGTCGTTGCAAGGTTCGATAACGCCCTCACTTGCCATGTGGGCAATTTCCGCGTCAACGTCACCGTCCAGTGCTTGGGCTATAGGGTGCTGTTTTTGGCTCCTGGACTGGCCGTTGGTTGGTATGCGTATGGGCTTGATGAAAGTGCCCCTTCTATTGTCGTCGGTGCCGAGAATGTCCGCATAGCTGATGTGTAAATCGGCGGTAGCTTCTAATTCACTACGGCTATGATGGTCTGGAAGCGATAGGCCTACGGTTTGCTTAAGCCAATGGAGTTTTTGGTTGAGAGTCAACCCGTTAGGCGATGATCTGGCTGTGGCTCGTGGTTCCTCATTGGAAATGGTCAGGGTGCCGTGTGAAAGGTTGTGGGTCGGTTTTATCCTTGGATGGAAGGTTGTAGAGAGCGGAATAGTATGTTTTAGCTTGCCAGATGGGAGTGTGCGCGCAAGTTCTACAGTAGCTTTCTGGTTATCGATAGTATAGGATAACAGTGTGTGGTGGCCGAGTATGTTCTGACCGATCAAGATGGGAATGTCTGATGTCGTGATCAGTGTGTCGATGTTGCAGAAAGCGGGGGAAGTATCGTCACCCAAGGTAATGTCGCAGGTGAGCTTGCCCAGAATAGAGATGTTCCCTCCGATTCCCTTGACTCGGATGTTGGATTTGGACATGTGTCTTCTTGCATCTTCGGGTAAGCGAGAAATGGGAATGATGCAAGTCGTGCATCCGGAATCCAACATGCCTACACCGGAGAATGTGATGCCGTTGTTGCGGAGGTTGATCTGAACAAGGGGCGGATTTGAAAGTTAAATGTGTGATGATGCTGAGTGGATACATAGACCTGGGAACGAGTCATCACATGATCGGGAGATCAGGGCAGCGGGCAAAGCGATCCCGAAAGTGCGTCCGAAAGGCATCACGCATCTCACGACTCGAATGCAGCAGTCGCCCGTCCGCGGTCTTGACAGACGCGATGTACCGATCGGGGAACCTTCGCACTTCTTCTTCACGCGCAGTCGCGTTTGATTTCACAGCTTCGTAGAGAACTCTATTTAACCTAGATCTAACTACGTGTCCCTTGTAGCGCTCGCTATTCTCACGCTCAGTGTCCCTCCTAGCTAGTTCTACACCTAGGGAGTCCCCCAGCCACCGCCCGGGAAAGTCTATCGTCTATAGACTTCGCCTCCTTGGCCTTATCTAGGTTGAGTTGTTGACCGTATTTGGTGGCGAAGTCTCTAATCCTATATTTGAGAGAAACCCACCACCTATTCCCGGTAACCGCCCCCACTAACGCCCGCTGAATTAGGGATTCCAGCCGGTCCCGGAAGTCCCATATCTCCAGTAAGGAGGTATTGAACTTCCAGTAGCCGGCTAGACTAGGCCTATTTGCTAACCGTAGACTGACCCTAACAAGCTTATGGTCAGTCCACGCTATCAGGTGGAACGTGGGACAACTAACGAAATCAATGTCAGCTCGTTTAACTAACACTCTGTCCAAGTAGGAACCTACTCTGGCAGAGGGCGAGCTATCTAGCCACGTCCACATCTCCCGCCCTGGGTGATCAAGACGAAGCCTGTCGACGAGACCGTGACGAGTCACGAAGCCGACAAGGCTGCTGTCACACCTTCCCGCACGACTAGCTCCCCGACCGACCTTATCTATCTTGGGATCAAGGATCGCATTCCAATCACCCATTAAGGCTGCGTCCAACTAGCAAGGAGACCCCAGCGCTGACACGGCTGCCGTATGCTGAGAAAACGTTAAAGTCGTTTTCCAGCACCCGACAGTCAGCATTGCAAATGAAGTGGGTCTCCTGCACTGCAGCAACATCTACCCAGAGGTTCTTGAGTTCACCAAGCAAGCGCGTACACTTGCCTGAATCCCTCAGTCCCCTCACATTCAAACTGGTAACGTTTAAAAACATCAATCCAACTTACCTACTCAGTGTCGACTATGGGCCGGAAATCCCCGGGGGTGAGGATGCCAACGGCCTGTCTCAGAGAGCCGGTGCCGAGCTCAGTGTTTACTCGGCCATCCCTGGACACTCTGCCGACATCCAGCGGGAACCGTACTTTTAGTGCTCTATAAAAGAAGGGGTGAACTAAAATAGGGACCCTCCCTGCGCAGAATGATTAACATCTTTTTATGGAAGAGTGCTCCAATTCCACCAGCTTTACACCCGTGTCGGTCTGGCGGACCGTATCCAAGAACTTCCATACGCCCTTGGTACGGTCACCAGCCGCACGGATGAAAGTGGTCACCATGGCTGCACTCTTAAAGTTTAAAGGATTGTTCACTTTCTTTTTGTCTATTTTTTCTAGATGCAGCAACGGTTTTAACATTTTTTTAAATTGATGGTCCGTTACTGCATCTGAGTCTATGGTACATCGTTTTTTTGCGTTTGGTTGTTGTTGCTGTTCTTTTTCGGCACTATTTGGCGCCTTCTTTTCTTGCTGTTGGGATGATTTATCTTGGGGGTCTGTTTGTATGAGAGTCCGTTCAGGAAAGAGTTCAGGGGAAGAGACCGGACTCAGGGATGGTAATGAGAGTGTCCTAATTATGCTTTGGGGAGATTGTCTTTCAAGAGATTGTGCTCTCCTTACATGCACAATTTGGTGTGGGCGAATGTTTTTCAACTGGGGATGAAATGGGGGTGCTTCAATATGAGGTTGATCTGTTGGTAGGGGAGGTTTTGGTGGTTGTGGTGGTGGTAATGGGGGTTGTAAATATTGTGGGGGTTGTAGGGACTCAGGGGGAACATTCTGAGGAATGCAATATTGAGGAGAGAACATTGGCGGAAGTGGTAGGGGAGGTGGTGGTAAGGAGAGTGGCGGAAAAGGAGCCAGAAGTGGTACCTGTATGGGAACTTGTTGGGGGAGAGGCTGCTTTTGGGGATATGCGTTTGAAGGGTCTTCCAATGGGTCCTCAGTGCAGGACGGTTCTGCACACATTTTTTTGGCAGCCCCTTCCCCGCTGTCTCTTCTTTTTAAGTTCGTTGACGTTTCCATGTTTTCATGGTCTTCCTTGTTGTTGGTTTTTTTCTTTTTCTTTTTTATCAATGTGGGTGATACTGGGGATACTGGTGTCGTTGCTGTTATCTTTGCTGTTGTTTGGGTCTGTGGTCCTTTTTTGGTTGCTGGAGTTGAGCTTGGCGTTGTTGATTGTTCTGCTGTTGCTGCTGCTGGTTCAGGAGCCTTGGTTTATTTTTGAGGAGGGAATGCAATTGGACTTTTTTTCCCCCTCCTCTTCTGGGTCACCTTGGACCAGCCCTCTTGGTCACTTGTTTTAGGCTGGGCCTGACCCGGGTCTTGGGCCGCCGCTGTCTTACTGATAGTGGTGGTGGCTGTTTTTGAAGCTGTTGTTGTTGCTGCTGCTGCTGTTGCTGCTGCTGCTGTTGTGTTCTCTGGTTTCTCGGGGCAGAACTTCGAGATGTGGCCAATCTGCTTGCAGGACCAACACCTTAGTCTCCGCCCCTCCACCATCACAATCATCTGCCGGTCCCCGCTGATTAGAGTCTCGGGGATGGCTTTGAAGCCATCCCTCGTCAGGCACAGCTGGAAGGCATAATCCCTGTAGGCTGTCCCGGCCGGGGATCTGAGGAGGTTAAACTCTTCAACTTGGCCGTAAGAGCTTAAATAAGCGGCCAAAACCTCCCCAGTAATGTGGGCCGGGACGTTACAAATGGTGACACGGAGCCTACGGGTGCCCCTATACTCTGGCTGTAGCCTGAAGTACTTGGTAGTTATATTGTTTGCTGCTAACTTTGCAGCCTGGTCTTCCGTAGGGAGGAGGACATCCCACGTCGCAAAACTCTTACGACATAAGTACTGGCATGGGATGCCCGCCTTCTTCAACAGCTCCTCGAAAGTTTCTCTCTTGAGCCCCACCAACTTCTTAGTTTTAAGGTCCAAAACGACCAGCGAGAGGATCCTGGGCGTTAGTTTTTCGACTAATTCAGGGATGGGCAGAATTTCGTTTCCTTTGAAGTACTTTGTGTACTTCTCTACCCTATCCCTTTCATAGTCAGCAGGTCCCTTCTGCTGGCCCTTCCAAGGCGTGGGGCTCTTTTGGGCTGGCTGTATTGGGCTGTCTTGGGTTGTTTCCTGGGTTGTCTTTGGAGAATCAGCGGGGATCGGCAGCGAAGGCCAATTTGCCCCTATTAGAGACTCTTGTGATGTTGGGTCTTCTGGGGTATTTGAATTCGTTTTCCACTCCATGGCTGCGGTAAATTTAGCAGCCAGGAGGGTTTAAATAGACCTCCACCTGTAGCAAGGAATGGAGGGGGGGGTTCTACTATAAAAAATAAAAGTGACACAATTAATACAAAAACTTGTAGAAAAATAAAGTGACACTGATAAATGACAAAAATTTGTAGAACCCCTGAAATAAAAATTCAAATTACAAAAAACAAGTTCAACGTAAACCACAAAGTTTGGACGTAACACAAGTGACAAAAAAAGATGAGTAGTTGACAAAAAAATTAAACACGTCAAAACAAGTCAGACCAAAACTGTCACTTTGCAAAAACTAAACTAATTCAGACAGAAAAAACAAGTCTTACGATTAACAGGTATAGCACAAAGTAGTAACGAGAAGTTGTCTTTTGTTCGGAGAAATTCTCCGTAGAGTAGCCAATCTCTACGGCTGGTGCTCTCTTGAAGGAGCAGTTCTGACTAATAATTATTTGGTCCGTCTATTTATATCTTTTTTGTAGGCTCAGAAATGGCAATTTTTGTGCCCCGCGGGAAGCGTTCTGATTGGATATTTATTAATGTATTTTTTTTTTTTGTTAATTTATCGCAAACGGAAGTTTTGCGCGGAGCCGATGCGTGAACGACTAACTTTTCATTTTGAGTTGAGAACTCGAAGTGGTAACTTCCGTTTTTTTTTTCTTTTCTCCTTTCTTTTTGTTTTTTTCAAATCAAGGCAAGATCTCGTCTTGTAACATTGACAATACAAAAGAAAGTTTTAACTAACCATATTTATGTTTATGTTTATATATACATATACATATATGTTGCAGGGCCGATAAATATACTGATCCTGCAAACTTTTGAAATATAAGTGATTGACAATGAACAAGGCAAGAATGACAAAACAAGGTGATTTTTTGTATGACAAAGATGGCTTCGAGTTGTACAAACCACATTTTTATTTTGTGTTCATTAAAAGCTGGGTATGGTGCGAATGATGCTGTCATATGATTCTCGGTCATTGCCATTCTACCAAGTTGTGTCAACTTACATCAAGGTCACCACTTGTTGCAGGGGCGATAGATATATTGGCCCCGCAACATATATATATATATATATATTAGCAGTCAAAACTAATTGGCTACCCTCAAAAATTTTTATTTATCATCCTAAAAGTGTTATTTCTAATGAAAGAAATTAAGCACCACAATATTTTTTTTTATTCAAATAAATACAAGTCTTTCTCTGTAACTTTGACCTTAATATTACCAGATATCTTTTGAAAAATTGATTTGAAGGCATTTTTTTTCTTTAGTACTGAGCATGAATAAAATGTTTTTCAAAATTTACATTATACCACCATTTGAACTCACATTAGACTATATTGTGTTGAATTACTGTATGCTAGATACTACCTGTTTTACCTATGCAGAGGACAATTTCATCAGAGTCATTAGCTTGCATTACAGAAGTCTGACTACTTCAAATATCACTGCACAGCTAAACCAATGTTATGAAAAAATGTGTCAAGGAGGAGACTCTGTGAAGCTAGCCTTTATGATAGAATGACTGTCAAGAAACCACTGTCAAGGAAGCAAAACAATGTCAAAGAGCTCTGTAATATAGTCATAACAAGTTATTCCCCTTGAGTGGAACTCTTCAATGACATCACTTCAAAGATAGAAACTAAGGCTCTCTCTCTCTCTCTTTCTTCTTTTGTAAGTAAACATGCCTTTTTGTATAGTTCTGTTAATAAACATGGATGTACATAGAATATCACTCTTGTCCTTAATGCATGCCTCTTCGTAATAAATTACAGGCTCCAGTGGGCCAAGGTACACAAAAACTCAATACAAGAGCAGTGGAATAAAGTACATTGGACTGACAAATCAAAGTTCAAAATCTTTGGATCAAATAGGAGAGTCATTGTACAGCAAAATGTTCGTGAAAGAGCTGCAACCCCCTACATCACACCAACCATAAAGCATGGAGGAGGCTCAGTTATGGTATGGGGAAGGGCTTCTGCCAATTGCAAAGTCAGGGATTTGCACCAGATGAAGGGCTAATTGAATCAGACTGGCTATCAGCATACTGCGGCATCATACGAACCTATCGGAAGCGCAGCTGGTGGGTCAAAGATTTGTACTCATGCAAGATAATGACCTAAAGCATATTAGTAAACTCTGCCATAGATACATTAAAAGCAAAGAGGAACAGTACATCTTTCAAATGATGTCTTGGCTGACACAAACAGCAGACTTAAATCCCATTGAACTGATTGCTCAGCTCTGGCTACTCTTGCAAGAAAGCTGGGTTTAAATGTGTGCAAATAAATGCTGATGTTACATAGCAATACATGAAACCATTTAACTGTGTGTAAACAAATGATTAATAGCTAATCGAATTATTCATATTATATAGAAATACTTGAAACCATTTAACTATGTGGGAAAAAAAGAGCTCAGACTTGTCTAAAAATGTTATCAACAAAAATAAATCATAATTAATTTATAAAGACGATTTAGCATTAAATAACCTACAGTGGTGGATATGCCATAAAACCAAACCAAACCAAACCAAACCAAACCAAACCAACAAATTCCTTATATTGGTCAAATAATATATATACCTATATAAAAACCACACAGGTTTATGTATCACATATATATATATCACATATATATCAATATCACACACACACATAAATATGTATAACTATATCACACACACACATATATTTAAATCACAGTTTTTGAACAGAATACCACTAATAAAAATAGAATGTAAAAAACTTTCTCATTTTTTCATTTCATTTTAAAAAATTAAGATTAAATGTAATTCAGAAGATACATCATCACATATTAAATGCCCTGATGATGGTTTAATGTAAAAACTGAAACATTTAGTAATTTATTAATCCTTTTTACGTAGATGTGGTACAAGGTACACTCAATAACACTCACCCATGAAGGTTTGCAATTCTAGGTTGCTAACCATTATACCACTTGAGGCGCCCAAAATTGAAACATTTAACATTGTCAAATAATTCTTCTGAATAACCTGTTTTTCATATTTGTGCATTCATATATAAACTAAATTATCATCTTAATCTTATTAACTATTATTAGTTTCCTGTGTTTTTTTTTTAACAAACTAAAAAATAGCCAGTAAAAATTTGTTGTCTTCAATAGGTGCTGTTCTCTCCCTGATGTGGAGATAATGATAATTTTTGTACCTGTTCACAGAACAATATGTGCATATTCTTACCATGGGACACATTTGAGTATTTTTCTTTTAAATAACAATTGTATGTATATAAGAGGTTAAATGTTCTTGTATGTTCAAATGATTTATCTCATCTTTCCTTCGGTTGATGCTTGGTTGGTTGGGTTTTTTGCATATCAATCCTTGTGGGTTATAAATGCCAAACCCTGTTTATCATATATATATATAAATATATATATATATATATATATATATATATATATATATATATATATATATATATATATATTAAATATATATGATTTGTAAATGAATAGTTTATTGGCAACTATTTTTAAATGAGCCAGGGCTCATTTGTTTGCACACAGTTAAAAGGTTTTAAGTATTGCTATTTAACACAAGTAATTTTGATCAACATAAATGGTTTCAAGTCGAGTAAATGATTAGACAGTTCTATTTGATCCATTGATGGAACCCGAACAGGTACTACTGTTCTGGATCAGAGTGGACCTAGGAGAAATGGCAGTGAAGGAATACTTCAGGATTGGAGCCTCAGTATCAGATAGTTTAATGTCATATCCTGGACACTCATTAGGGCAGAGGTGGGAGGTCCTAATCCTCTACAGAGATGCAGTTGGCATATTCTACAGCCCCATCTAAGTGAGCTTTTCTTCCGTTTTTGTGTCAATATATCAGGGATGTACAAAAGTAATGTTGGTCTTAGGGACTGGGGACTCAACTGAATATCTTCCCTAGCACCAAGTATTCTAATAACTGGTGACCCCAATGTGCCAGATTATTTTGCAATATTTAAAATAACTAGTGACTTCTCTATGTGTCTGATTTATATCCAATTAATTCTTATTACTTGAACACCTGAATAGGAAGAGTCCCTCTATCATAATGGCTAATGTATTGAACTGTGACAACATAATGAGTTTGAACTCTAGTTGTTCTATTTTGTTCACTTTTGGATTAATACTCTTGAGAAATGTATGAACTCTCTTAGGTGTGGGTTAAATACTACTACTACTACTATTACTACTACTACTACTACTACTACTACTACTCTTCAACAAGGATGGCTCTGGCAACAAAGAAACTAAACCAAACCCATTTTGCATTATGTAACATTCATAATGATTCTCAAATTGGAGTCTACTCTTGACATAACTAACAGGCATTTATATACTTTGGCTCTTTGTTAAATAAAAGTGGCAGGAGGTGACATCACTGTAGTAACAAAAGTAGTCTTTTTTCAATTAACAATTTATTCACTAATCTTAGTTTAACAAAGCCACGAGTATTGGACTTCCAGTGAGGATCACACTCACTTCAGGTTCTGCCCTGTAAGCAGAGCTTAAAATATGCTGACTGTATTCTCCACAGAGAGGTAAGACTCTACACAAAATAGGTGTTGTGTGTGTGGTACTAAACTGCATCTGATGGTGAGGCACCAGTTCTGGAGATCTGGGGAGTGTGAATTACTTTTTTATTTGCATTAGTCCCAGATCTATTCTGACCCAGAGAGGTAGTAGTTGTTAGGATCCCATCTAGGGGGTCAAACAGATCTATTTGCAAATTATTAATATTTGATATGAATAATTGACATAATGAAGAAAACTTTAAAATAGCAATTAATAGTGGATTCATTCTAAAAAAGATCTTTTTTTGCTTACATTTCATCAGAGAAATAAATGTAAGAAAAACCATCTATGAAGAATACAGAAAGTCAAAAACTTAAGAAAATAATTGAAATATGAATATAAATATGCAGTGTATGCAATTCCCTAACGTAAAGAATAACCCCAGATAGGTTGATATGCCATTGAAATCAATCAATTACTTCAGGTTCCTCCCACTGAGGTAGTTGTCTCATTTGACCATTACAAGTCAGACCCTCATTTGGTGCTCACTCTTTTGACCTTGTGCCTTAATCAAGCTAAAATCAGTAAACAGATACGTACATGTGTTGATTTGCTGACATCAACATAAGAATAATGGAAGTGTGAGAAATCAATTTATCTTTTCTGTTTATCTATCTTTGGTGATAAAAAATGTTTTGTAATGTCTCTGCGTGGGAAATGTAAGTTAGAAAATAATAAATGCTTAAAGCAGCATCACTATCAGAAAATGTTTTATGAAAACAAAAACAACAAAAAACAAATAAATAAAGCAAAAAAATGAGATATAAAAGTTTTTGATTATGCAGTCCACCATTTTCAAGAAACAGATATTAGTAAATTTTAAGTTTTATGCCATGAAAAATCAGAAATCAAGAAAAGATCAAAAAGTATAAAAGGAAAAATAGAAACTTATTTTCACAGAGAAGCAGGTTATATTTTTTTTATCTAATGAGCTAGAGAGCAATAAAAATGGAAGGCCTGTTAAGTTATTGAATTAATAGAAATAAAAACTTTCATGTCTCAGATTCTTAATGTTTTTTAGGAGAGAAAAGAAGTTTATTCTTTATAAGCAAATGTCACAATTTGTATTATTATCCCTATTATAATTATAATTATTAATTTGCTCCTTGTGAGTGTTTCAATGGAGTCTGAGTGATCGCAAGTCTCCTCAAGTTTCCAGGATTTTTCTGAGCATTCAACCTCATCCTAACAATACTGTGGTTTGGATGGTCTCAATTCTTCCTCTAATTTCCAATTCCTCCATTCTTTTTTCCAAACCTTTATGAACTGTTCCAAGACCACCAACTATTATTGGTATCACTGTTACCCTCATATTCCACAATTTTTTTGTTCTTTGGCAAGTTCCAAGTATTTGTCTTTCTTTTTGCTTTCTTTCATTTTCCCTCTGTGGTCCACTGGAACAGCAAAATCCACTAGATGGCAAATTATTTTTTTTTTATTAATTAACACAAGGTCTGGTCATCTGGCTAGAATTGGGTGATATGTTTGTATCTCCAAATCCAAGAGAATTTTTTGTCTCTCATTGTCTGTGATGGAATCTGGTTTGTGCATATACCACTTGGTTTTATGGTTAAATCTTAATCTTTTGCACATTTTCCAGTGGATCACCTTTCCCATCCTGTTATGCTTTGTCTTGTATTCCTTTTGTGCTAGTTTGCTGCATTCATTTATTATGTGATTAACCATTTTATTGTTATTTTAACATAACCTACACTTATTATTCTACTGAATTATGAATTATTGCTTTTATATATTTGGTCTTTATTGTGTTGTTTTGAGCTGCTATTAGAAGATTTAATTTCTCTCTTGAGGTTTCCCTTTTGTAGCCATGTCCAGGTCTTCTCATGTGCAATCTTGTCACCCAAAGAATCCGTACAGTTGTTTTTCTTTCTGTTACTGTTTTCTAATTTTTGTTATTTTTCTGTTTTACTTTGTGTTGCCATTACTGTTACAGGCTGCTGTAATTAGTCTTTATTTATTCTTTTTAATGTATTTTTTAAGTCCTTGTATTGATGCATCTGTGCAATCCTCAATGCTGGTGAAGCCTTCTCCTTTTTTTAACATGTATAGTCTGTTTATGTCTCTCTTTTAAAGCCTTGTGCATAGTTATCAATTTCTTCATCCTTTGATCCATTTGTCTTAGTTCCCCCGTGTTCATTTTAAGAATAGTCCACAGTATATTAGAAGAGGGACTGATCAGGTGTTTATTCTTTTGATAAGATTTCTACTACTGAGTTTGGTTTCAAGAAGTTTTCTTGTTCTGAGGAACTCTTTTCTTATTTATGTTTGATGGTGTCTGCTTCCACTATTCCCAAGTACTTGTAATTTTCCTTCTCCCCAAATGTTCTGATGCTTTCCTGAATTGAGTTCTATTTCTTTAGTTGTTTCTTTTTTCCCTGTTTTCATTTTCAGCATGACACATTTTTAAATATCAAATTCCATTCCTGTGGGTTGTTGTTGTTGTTATTATTCATTTATCTACATATCAATTTTTTGTTATTTAAAGCAAGACTTTTTTTTGAAAAGGAAGACAAGATAGATAATGTACCATTTTTTTGTTCTTGTTTTTTTAACAAAGTTTATTTTTAAAAAAGCATATTTATTTTGAAGAATTTGTACCTTTGTATTAATAATTTTGCAAGTTTCTCTGAACATCAGACTCAAAAGAAAAGTCGTATCACGTGGAAAGGTCGCATGATTCTATTTGTGTTTAGTTAAAACAAACTCTAGAAAAATATTCAATTTTATGACACGCAGATCTCCACCTAAAACTTCAATGTCATCAGTCACTTTCATGTTGTTTTCTCTAAGAATTTGAAATAAGAAACAGTGGGAAAAAAGATAACATAAACTGATAACGAATACTTTGAAGATTTATTCGAACTAATGTAATCACTTTATTTATTTCAATTTATTTATTTATTTTATCAATTGACCAGCTGCTAAAAAGGAGGAAGAAATTAGGCGGTCTAATTTTTCACTATGCTCCGCCTACAAAAAAATGTATATAAATTCACATTACACCGGTGATGCTGGATAGCATTTCGATTTTTCCTTAACTTTTTCATACGGAGAAGACGATTTTGATTTCTCTCCCTCATCAACACTTCAAACACCATTTCTTTATCATCATATTAGTTATTATCCTTGCTTTAAGAAGCGGACAAAACAAAAAATAAGAGAAAGAAGCGATGTTCTTGTTGATATCAAGTTTTCTTCTAGTTTTAAATGCTGGCCTTGTGTTTACTGTAAATCCAATTATTTTTGGTAAGTATAAATCGTTTTTAAAATTTATTTTGGGAAATATTTTTATAATTTTTTTTCAAGGTTTATAGTTTAAGGATCGATTCTCTGTAAATATTTTTATCAATTAAGATTTAAAAATTAATGTTATTTTGTGAATTAAAATTATCATCACCTTTTTATTTAAAAAATATTATTCACCTTTTTACATTATTTTTTTCATTTTGTCGTGTGGTACACAAAACGAAAAAATGTTTATCTTTTTAGATAATGTATTTTAAATTATTGTTTTCCTTGTTTGAATAAACTTATTTATTGTAATTTAAAATATACCAATACTCTTGAAAATATTTGAAGCAAAATTGATCTTTTGTTATCGTGATAGTGTAATAATTTTTTTGTTTACATGAAAAAAAATCCAAAATTTCACACATATGTGTATGAATGAAAATAATAACATCAATCTTGGAAACTTTTTTATTAAGCTAGATTTTTGTAATTAAATAAGTTATAAAAAGAATTAACTTGAATTATTAAAAAATTTTTTTCTACTTGATTGTAATAATGTAAGGTGATTGAATTTTTAAAAATCATTTAAACTTTATTCTTTTTAATGTTATTTTTTTCTCTCTTAAGAGGAATTTTTTTTTTTGCTCTTATAAATTGTACCGTTGATAATGTCTTTGAAATTTTTTACAAGATTTATTTTAATTTTTTATATTTGAAAACAAAACATAAAACAGTTCAAGTCTTTAAATTCTGATTTTCTTAGTTTTTTTCTTTTTCTTTTTTGATACACCATCTACTCCCATGTTTAGTGCTAGAATCTTTTTAGTTGTTTAGAAATCCAAAGAAAATTCATAATTTATCTATAATTCTAAAGAATTGGGCGAGAGAAAAAAAAACATTAAAAGAAAACAATATTATATTGAGTATATGAAGCTGACTTCTTCGAAGAGGAAAACTGAACGCTTATAAAACTCAAGTAAAGCTTGTTAAAATTTCTTTGTTTTTATTTCATTTCATTTTTATTAGCTATTCTTGAAATTTTATCGTTCGTCAATACTTTGGTTCTATAAATAAGAAAAAGTGGAGAAAATTTTGACACTTCCGAAATAGGTTTCTAAAGATTTGTTTACCAGAAAATAATAAACAACTTTTTTTTTTTTTTTTTTTTTTTTTTTTAAATTTGCCAAAAAAGAAAAAAAAAAATCAATAAATTTAGAGGAATTAAATTCTTGATATTTAGGACGATTTTTTCCGTCAGTTTAATTTGCTTACAAAAAAAATTAATTCAGATTTTAAAAATGTATTTATATGTATTAAGAAAATTATATGTTTTAAGAAAATTGATTTAAGATGTAAATATCTGAGTAATTGCAACACGCCATAGACTGCAATAAATAAAGTAAATAATCCAAAGTTCTTTATTAAAAAGAGTGTTTAAGAATGTTCAGATAAAGACTTTTGTATAGTTTTGATTACCGTTGTTTTCATTGATTGTTGTTCATTGGAAACTATTTGGAGATACGGAGGCCCAGTAGTCATTTACTAAGCTTTTGCTTTGTTTTCGGCCGAGTGTATGGTGCACTGAATGTGACTAGTTTGCTAGTCTACCTTGGTAACTATTACATTTTACAAAGCGTCCAAATACAGAAGCCCAAGTAAGTCCACTTCTTATCCCCGTTTCTCCTTTTTGTATTTTAATTGAAAGGAAAGAGATCTATTCTTAGTACCATTCTTAAAATCCTTCAAGAGTATATTATTTCGGTATTATTCTTCACGTGCACCCGAAGTTCACCGGGAAAAAAAATTCCTATTATCATTTATTTATTTTATAATTTGAACTCACCGCAATTTCTATTTTTTAGGCAAAAATATTTTACATTATCTTAAACAGGAGAGAGAGAGAGAGAGAGAGAGAGAGAGAGGTTTCACTTCTCCGGAAGTTTCAGAAGATAGATAAATAAAATGATTCGACCTGTCTGGTTATTTGTCTTTTCTAATGCTAACTGTTCCAGAAATGGGGAATCATTCTACAATGAATGAAAATGTGAAAAATGAATCCCATTTATAAAATATATATATATATTTCCGAGTCTAATATCCTGCATTTCCGAGTATTTTAAAATTTAAAGTTATATTTAAAATCAAACGAGACCAAAGTTATTGAATGAAAATTTTCAAATGATCCTCTTCGGCTAAGTATGGAGTAGTGTTATAGTACATTCATTTATGAAACATTTTTTCCCAATAATTTTGGTTAGTACCACCCGACTGGTTACTGGAAACTATGAAAATTCCCTGTTGATCTAGATTAACCACCTGTCATACGCACTCCTCACTTTGACCTTTGAACCTTGCTGACAACGATAAAAAAATAGGAGTGTTTTTTTTTTTAAATTCATTGAGCAATAATGTTTTTTTTTTGTTTATTTTTAAAAATTCATTTAAGCAATAATGTTGAAACTATTTTTCATCGGGTTATCATTAGCTGACGATTATTTATTGGGGGATATATTTTTAAAAACGAAAATGTTTAAATTATGTCATATGGCCTAAATAATATTTAATGTTTTATTGTGTTGCTTATAAAACAAGTGAATAAACAATTTTCCTAACTTAATGAATTTTCTTATTAGTCAAATAAATCAAAATACCTCAGAAGAAAAATTTATATATATATATTCAAAGAAAAACATTTGTGTTGCTTATATCGAGAACTGATTTGAAATAATTTATTTATTTTTTAAGCTATCTAAAAATATTTTTGAGCTATGACTTGTAATTTTATTAATAAATGAAACGGGTTGGGGATTTGGGAGGATTTCGGGTTTAATCATCAAGTTTTTTCGATTTCTTTTTGGAAATTTCTCGCACGTCTCCTACCAAGCGGTTTTTAATTTAATCTTATTTTTAATACTTAGTCACCCTGAGCAAAGCCAATTACTTATTTACTAATGTTAGCTTAGTTGTTGCATTAGGCCAGAAGTATGGGCCACCCAGTGAAAATCAACCTAACAATGGTTTGCTAATTTAGCTTGTTGTCCATTAGACCACATTAGGTGCTCAGCATGATCAGTTAGCCGCTTCAAAAGTGTTACAAGTGACAAATGAAGGATAAGGATGAGGAAAAAAGCTAATTACGAAGAGACAACAAAGCAGAAATGAAAACTGAGACTGTTAAAAACTTATCCATTGACTTAAAGCATCTACTTTGGTAGCTGGGAGGTTGCTGATTAAGGGCAGTTGACTAGAAACGATCCTCTCTTACAAGGCTACATAACTTGTTCTCCACTTAATCTAAAGTTGACAAACTCAGCCAAGATATGAGGTCAGCTGAAGCAAATCTTTCTTTTTTAGGATGTCCTTTTTTTGTTTAAATTACGTAACTTACTACTTTCAGAGTTTTTATGTCTGCGCTATATATATATAAGCAGCAAAACGAGACAACTGCACAATAAGCCAGGATTTCCTATCGATGGTAACACATTCCCTATTTTAATTTCCACATCACTTTCATTCTCTTAAGCGAAAGGCGACACAAAGACAGTCTTGTTTTAGTTTTGCTGAATTGCAGTGTCATTATTTTGTTAGCAAATGTTGGGTTGGGTTGGGTTACATGACTCAATGAATCGAAGCAAAGTAAATATCACAAGAAATTTATTATAAATATTATTTTGGAATAAATTACTAAATGAGCGAGGCATGAAATAAGGTGATTTGAATATCAGTCATTTAAAATATTGATATCGAAAGCTGTTGTTATTCATATTCAACAATAACCAACAACTTTTGACCTTTTAAATTTTGATTCAAGTTCTAAGTTTTCTCCTGTGTTACAAACCTTTATGGAGGGCCAGATTTACCAATAGTATGGACCCACGGGAATCTGGGGGACCACTGAAACTAACTTGTCGCGCAGCTTGCCAGATTATAACCTTGTTTCAAGTATACATTAGGTATTTCATTATGTAATATATTCAAACCATAAGGACCCCTTTACAATAATTATAGGACTTGGAGTATTGGGACCTTGTAAAAGTATAGGGCTCGGAGTATATATTTATTACAAATTGTAAAATACATTTGTATTTGAACATTAAGCCCAAAATAGGGCTCTGAGTATGGGCGTCTTATACTGTAAGGTTAGGTTCACAGTGATCTTCAACTGGTGGGTCGTATGGCCCACTGATGAGTTTAGCCTAGTGCCTACAAGTAGGCAAGTTCAGCTCTGCCTATATGAAGAAAGATTGTCACGACAATCTTCCAGTCGAGGAAATTTTGTTTACCTAGAAAATCACCATTCAAAATACTGGGTCCAGGTTTGAACACTGACCTTTGAATCTTGTTACGTAAATGTCTGTCTCAGCCAACTTACTTAGTAACCTTTGGGATTTGCAATCCAAAATATAAAATCCTTTCATATATTCTCATCACCTCGTATAGTTAATAACTTTTTAACTGTATATTACAAAACGTTAATTATATATATATTCCCGATTCAATTATATTAAGATTGAGTTTAGCAAAACTATAATTTTGTAGGGAAAATTATATTTTCTTATTTATTTTTATCTACCTTGACTGAAAATGACCCTCATTTCTTTGGGACTTTTTTGTGAAAGTTTTAAAGTAATTGGCTTCACTTTACAAACTAAGTATAAAGAAAAATTGGACCCTGACTTTGAGTTCGACGGTGACACAATGTATATTTTCCTAAAAAGATTAAATGGTTTGCTAAAACGAATCTTGATTTTTAATTTAATTGTAGAAAATAAATAAATAAATCCATTTCATAAATATCTACTTCTCAAAATTAACTTATTGCTTGTTTTTAGTTTAGTTTTTTTTTACGTTGCTGACTTATTTTTAATAAACTCGGTGATTAAAAATTAAATTTGCGCGCCCGTCGCCCACGCGCGATATCGGATATATTTTAGGTATTTAGAAAATTTGATAGTTATTACCCATTATTGAATCTGAGGTAAGCGACAAAAGTATTGCTCATCAGTTAAATAAGTCGCTGATTTGTAAGTAAATGATGTTAATTATCACACGAATAATTTTACACATTACATTTAGTGCATACACAGAAAATTTACCTATTTAACAAACCGAAAATCATTAATTTTAACATAGACTTAAATTGAGAATCTGAGGTAACTTAAGTTTTTTACAAACTAAACTTTGATTTATACAATCAACATTGTCAGTCACTTGGGGTGAAAAAAAATTCAAATTTTCCTTGTCTCTTTCTTTTCTTTCAGCATAGCACATTAAATAAATAAATAAATAAAATCTAAATAAAAAAATTCTTAAATCACTCCTGATATATTTTAAATTTAAATAAATAATCTCAAAGGTCGGGATATTTAACATGACAAGAAAA
>CAUZXS010001138.1:5000-27711 GCA_963585895.1 Sepioteuthis lessoniana | reverse complement strand
GCCTTGGTTTGGCAATCAGTCTAGAAAAAGGAAAACTCTGAATTTAAACCAGCTGAACTCCTCTAAAACATTGACCTTAAAATACTAATCAGAATTTTTCTTTCCTTTCTAAATAGAACCACTAATATCATCATGGACAACTGTTACAATGGGAACCTAATAAGTTCATAAAGGTTGATATACCATAAAAACCAACCAACCTTTTTATACACAAACATTTACCAATATTTTTCCATACATGTGATTTGGTTATAGTTATGTTCAGACATAAAATTTAAAAAATGAAATCAAATTAAATTGTATGTATGAACATAACTATAACCAAGCAAAAACAGTACATCATAGAGAGATTTTTTATTACAGCAGTACACACTTATATATATATATATATATATATATATATATATATATATATATATACACACACACTTAGAATACTGTAAACTCAAGAATAAATAAATGTTTAATCCAATTTGCAACAGAATAAAAATTTTGTGATATCTTTCAGCTGAAAATTATTTAATCATTCACATTCACTAAAACCAACCCATATCACTTGACTCTTTATTAAAATGATAGTCATCAAAAATATCTATAATAGCATACCTTCGTTTGGTTTAGTTTCTTTGTTTGATGGCATATCAACCTTTGTGGGTTATTTAATGCCAAAGTCATTCTCGTAAAAGAAAATCAGTGGTACTATTTAACCCATAGCTGAGGGAATAAGGGGTTCATGCTTTTCCCAAGGTCTGAAAGTGAACATAATAGCACGAATGGAGTTTGAACTCACCTACTTGAAGGTTGCAGTCCATTACTTTATCCCTTATACTACAGAGCTTCCTCAACAACATATCTTGACTACATGCTAAATAACATACATACACACAAAATAGCAGCAAAGGCAAAATAAATACTTCATTCAAGGTTATCAATTGTTATCATACCTTATAAAATGAATAATCAAAAAAGTTATAACCCGATTCCAGTGGTCATATTGGGCACTACTCATAATGATCACATCTCTTGGTCATCATCAATTTCTACTATTTGGCATTAGGTGATACCTCCAGTATCTACCAAAATAGTTCAGCTAATGATCACTAGAGGAATTGGTCAAGATACTATATAAGGAGAAATTGAAAAAAAAAATCATATTCCTTTTTTCTGCTAGGATCACTCCAAGAAACTCATGTCTTGATGACTTGCCAAGTTCTAGTCCTTAATAGAAACATGGAGGTAGTAATTTATATGACAAACACACACACACAAAAAGACTTAACAAAGGATTTTTTCCTCTTTTTATACTTGCCCAGTTGACTGGGGCTGTAGAATACACTGACTGCTTCTCTGAAGATGGGTAAGACCACCCCCAACGTGTCCTGGATATGACACTAAACAATCAGATGGTGAGGTTCTAGTGATGCTGTAGCTTTGGAGAATGCGAAGCACTCCTTCATTGTCACTGCTCCCAGGTCCACTCTGCTCTGGAATGGTAGCATCTGATAAGGCTCTATCTATGGGTTAAATAGAACTAACTGCATATTTATGCTAATAAGAATTGTTTGACTAAACTGAATAGCTCAAAATAGAAATCTTTTTGACAATTAAACTGTACTTACATTTAAACAGTGTGCTTATGCTAAACTGAAATGTTTGAAATGGAACTGTTTTTGACATTGAAACTGTACTTACACTAAATTGAATTAATATTACTTTTGACATTTATGTGCGTGTAAACAAAATCTGTACTTATACTAAACTGAATTAGCAGAATTAGAACTGTTTTGACAATAAAACTGTGTACTCATGCTAAATGGAATTGTTTGAAATAGAGCTGACTATTTGCATAAAAATGGATTTGGCATTAAATAACCTACAAAGGTTGATATACCATAAAAACCAACCAACCAACCTTTTTATACACAAACATTTACCTATAGTTTTCCATACATGTGATTGAGAACTTCACAAAAGCACTTTCTCACTTTTATAGCATCCATTGCATATGTGTTCTCTCTCTCTCTTCAGTTGTCCACATTTCCATCAACAAATTCTATCAAGTTTTTTTAATTATGTTCACTTCATTTATTATTCCCAACTATCAGAGTGATCTCTCAATAATATAAAAAAAGCAGTCTAAACCTGTACAAGCATTTAAATGATCAATTTTAACACCCAGCTAAATGTTACAATTTAATACCCAACTGTATAAATATATTGAATATCAATATTCAACTACAAAAATTTAATCCTCATAAAAGCAGTATATGAAATTCTGCTAACAACAGTTAACCTCAAATTGCAAAAATCCAAAAATTCTACCCAATGCAATGTATATAGGAAAACAGCCTCAAACATATTCTCCTTAGTTATGAGTATTAAATGAAAAATTACACATCAAAATATAACCAAATGTTACAAGTTATTCATGACTTGGTTTGGTTTTATGGCATATCAACCATTGTAGGTTATTTAATGCCAAATCCTTTTTTATACATATCAACAGTTCTATTTCAAACATTTCAGTTTAGCATTAGTATGCAGTTTAAAACTGGGCCACTGGCCTAATGAGCAGAGTATTTGCCAATGGTCTGGGAGGCCTGGGTTCAATCCCAGGTTGAGTCATACCAAAGACTCAAAAAATGATACTCGATGCCTACTTGCTTAACACTCAGCATTATAAGGTAAGGATCAAGGGTAAAGTGGAGCAATCCAGGGAATGAAGTAGCGCCTCTCCTACACCTTAGTGTAGTAGCTATTGAAAAGGGAGCCTTCGGGTCACCCTCGACTATGGTCACCAACTTTACTTCTTTACTATACAGTTTAAATGTCAAAACAGTTCTATTTCAAAAAATTCTGTTTAGTATAAGCACACAGTTTAGTACTATTTGACCCATAGATAGGACTCTATAAGGTGCTACCACTCTGGACCAGAATGGACCTGGGAGTGATGGCAATATAGTGGTACTCTACATTTCTGAAAGCCCCAGCATTACTGGAGCCTCACCATCAAACTGTTTAGTGTCATATCCAAGACACTTGTTAGGGAAGTCTTACTCCTCTGCAGAGAAGCAGTCAGTGTATTCTGCAGCCCTATCTGACTGAGCCAGAGTTATTCCTAAACCTGCAAAAAGTGTTGTAAAGCTGCCAATAAAATTTCCTTGATGGGAAAATTTTGAGGAGTTACTTTTCTGAAATCAGTACAATTCCTTGTTGTTTGATGGCTGCACAGATTCACCTTTCCAGTTGAGATAACATTCACTGCACAGCATTTGGATCATGTGATGTGGTCAGTTAATTCAAAAAGTGTTTACATCATTGAGTTAACAATTCCTTTTGAGGAAAATATTGACTGGGCACATAAACACCAGCTGGGAAAGTACAAAGATCTTAGAGAGCAATGCATACAAAATGACTGGACTACTGATATATATCTCCCATTGATGTCAGATGCTAAAGGTTTTATTGCTAATTTGACCTCTGCATATTTAACTAAACTCAGCTTGTTACTAGTAGAAAAATGGAAATATATCAAGAGATACCAAGATCAGACAGAAGTTGCATCTGCATAGATCTGGTATTCCAAAACACTGTGATGTCAAAAGCAACAAAACCTGGTGGTAAGTTACTGCTGAGGTGTTCTGGTTTAGTTGAAGTGGTACTTTGGTACCAAAACCATGCTTGACCCTAAGGTCATCTGATGACAGTTTTGTTGGTAGCACAGCTACTGTTATTCTTGTAGTAGTAGTTGTATGAATTTATTATTCATTTCATTTCAATATTCTAAGTACCTCTATGCACTTTTGATGATAAAATTATATGTGACAGAAAAATCACCAAGATCTTATTTGAATTTTTTTTTTTCAATCAGAATCTTTATGACATTAGAAAGAAGAAAGTTTGAAAAAAATTCTGATATAAAAATGATATACGTCTACTTATAAAACTAGAGATAATCATGTTTAATCCTTAAAACTAAAAGAAAACCTACCTGGGCAGCCTAAATTCCAACCAAGAAATCCCCATGTCTATACTGCTATTGCTTATAAAACATCATTTTTTATGGTTTGCTTATATCTTTTATATATTTCAAAATGCCTATTAAATGTTGTGATTTTCTATTTTATATCTACTTTTCTTATATCTTTTATATATTTCAAAATGCACAAGGTGAAAAGCACATGAACATGAGAGGCTCATTCATTCTTTCTTTCTTTTTTTTTTTTAAAGGGAAATCAATCTTCACAGGTTATCTAATGCCAAATCCATCATTACAGAAGGACAATAGTGATACTATTTAACCCATAGCTAGGGGGATAAGGGGGTTCTGGAAGGCTTAGAATTCTAAGAGTTAAAGAAATTGTTTACACTGTATTTAAAAAAAAAAAAAAAAAAAAAAAAGTAATTTAATAATTTGCATAAGGAAAAAAAATTAGATTTTAAAAATCTACCAAAAATATACAATTAAAACTTTTAGTACTTATTTATTAATAAATTCATTTTATCAACAAAAAAAAAATGAATAAATAAAAGAGGTATTCAGGAAGAAAACTTTATTGAAAAAAAATTTTTAATGAATCAGTCTGGGAAGCTGCATTTTGAATGGGACCACAGAAATCAAATAGTGCTAAAACAGAAATAAAAATAAAAAAAAACAACTTCTGAATCTTTCTTTTCAATTCCAAATGTTGATCTTCTTGTAGCCTTGACAGCATTTTTAATTTCCGTGTCATGCTTTTATAAGCCAGCTGACAGGCAGCATCTTCAGCAGACAGATTGGAAATGCTTAATGCATGTTGACAACTGCACATGTGCAGCTTAGCAACAAAGTGCTGCATGTAAAAGGAAAAGAAAACATACAATGTGAACAATCAACCAAGCATTAAAGTGGGGGGGGATTCCCTCTATTTTTCTAGGTTCACTTTCATAACCAATCAGCTGATTATCTCAAGGTCTTAAAAATATTAAGAATATACCAAACTATCAAAATCAGTTTTATTTATTATATTTTTAGATGAAGTATTGCCAACCATTATTATTTACTCCAAAAGAGTTTTTCACATCAGCATGAGCTGATGGTTTTTCACGGGAGTTCAAGTGACAGCAAGTCTCCTCAAATCTTCAAGACTCTTCTCAGTATTGTGGCTGTTCTCAATAATGCTGTTGTTTGGATCGTCTCCACTCATCTGCCAACTTCCAAGTCATTCAGGCCCTTTAATAATCCTTTAGTTACCATGCCGAAAGCACCAATCACAATTAGTATAATTGTCACCTTCATGTTCCATAATTTTTTCAATTCTCTAGCAAGGTCAAAGTACTTATCCTTCTTTTCACATTCTTTTAGTTTTAGTCTGTGGTCAGCCGGGACAGCAAAGTCAACAATTTTGCAAATTCTTTTTTTGTTGATTATAATAAGGTCTGGTCTTCCGTCCGAGATTAAGTGATCTGTGTGTCTGTCAAAGTCCCATAGGAGTTTATGCATGTCATTTTCTAGGACAGGAGCTGGGTTGTGCATATACCATTTGTTCATATGGTCAAATTTAACTCTGTCAGCACATAGCCTACATTAGCTATTTTGTTGAGTCTTATCTATTCTCGCTTTGATATGATGGGTTCTTATGGCTTTGTTTTGTGCTGCTATTAGGAAGGATTCTGTTTCTTTCATAAAGTTTCCTTTTCTTAGCCAGGTCCAGGTTTTCTCACGTGAGATGTTGTTTATTAGTCGTTTCATTATTATCATTATTATCATCATCAATTTTGATTAGTATTTTCTTACATCTTAATTTTTTTATGTTCTTACAACTTGGACTGTTACAGGAGCTGGCATATATAACAAACCAAGAGAAAGGAAAAGTGACTTTGAATCTCACCAAGTGCTTATCTTTTATTATTTATGTGTTTTTACCTCATTGCGATAAATTGATAGCCTATATGCATTGTAAAAAAAAGTAAAAGATGAAAGAAAAATTTTAGTTTACAATGCATCATCAAAAATGAAAATAAAGAAAATATTGATGAGTAATACTATTAGTAAAGGCCAAGTTGAGGATAGTTCTTTGTTTCTGGTAGCATGTAACACAGTACAACCTGTCACATTATTTAAAGAAGAAATCACTTTGGTGATTATGAAAAATGTCATGAGGCAGAATTATACAGCATGGCATACCAACAACCTTATGAGAAATATCTATCAAATAATACTAGTTTGGTTTGGTTTGTTTGGTTTTATGGCATATCAACCTTTGTAGGTTATTTAACGCCAAATCCATTTTTATGTAAATAACCTGTTCTATTGAAAACAGTTCAGTTTAGTATAAGTACACAGTTTAATTGTCAAAAACATTTCCATTTCAAACTATTCAAGCAGTTATATGTAACAATTCAGTTAAGTGTAAATACAGTTTTAATGTCGAAAAACAGTTCTATTTCAAATAATTCAGTTAAGCATAAGCACGCAGTTTAAGTGTAAGTACGGTTTAATTGTCAAAAACATTTCTATTTCAAGCTATTCAGTTTACTCAATTCATTTTAGCATAAGTATGCTGTTAGTTCTATTTAACCCATAGATAGGGCCCTATCAGGTGCTACCACTCCGGGCCAGAGTGGACCTGGGAGCGATGGCAATGAAGGGGTACTCCGCATTCCCCAAAGCTCCAGCACTGCTGGAACCTCACCATCAGATTGTTTAGTGTCATATCCAGGACACTTGTCTTACCCCTCTGCAGAGGTGCAGTCAGTGTATTCTACAGCCCCAGCTGACTGGGCAATACACAGATTTAAATGTCAGTTTTATTTCAGATAATTCAGTTCAGCATAAGTACACAGTTTAGACGTCAAAAACAGTTCTATTTCGAGCAATTCAGTTCAGCACTAGTACGCAGTTCCAATGTCAAAACAGTTCTATTTTAAACAATTTAGTTTAGCATAAATACGCAGTTTAAATACAAAAATCAGTATAGTAAAAGAAGCACGGTTTAGTTCTATTTAACCCATAGATAGGACCCTTATCAGGTGCTACCACTCCAGGCCAGAGTGGACCTGGGAGCGATGGCAATGAAGAGGTACTCCGCATTCTCCAAAGCTCCAGCATTGCTGGAACCTCACGATCAGATTGTTTAGTGTCATATCCAGGACACTCGTTGGGGGGGGTTACCCCCCTGCAGAGAAGCAGTCAGTGTATTCTACAGCCCCAGCTGACTGGACAAAAAATAATACTAGTGTAAACAATCAATAAACAACATGATACCCAAAGAGCTCAAGAAAATATGTATTTATCCAATCTCTCCACCTCTGGGAAGATGTGATGATACAAGGTCAATTTTAAAGTGAAGTACAGCTAGTTTAAATTCAAAGTTTTGCTTCTAGACTAGTACTAACAATAAGAAGCTCAAATGTACTTTGGTTTGGTTGTGTTTTATAGCATATCAACCACTGTGGGCAATTCAGTGGCAAATCCTGTAAATAAATACATATATATATATATATATATATATATATATGATTTGTAACTGAATAGTTTGTTGGTAAAATCATTTTTAAATAAGTCAGAGTTGATTTGTTTGTACACAGTTTCAAGTATCATCATCATCTTGTCGTGCCGTCAGAACGGATATCCCTGACCCTCTCTCACCACCCCTCCCTATCGTTTATCGCTTCCAGCAGGTCCTCAGGGCTACACTCATATCATCAGAGCTACTGTATGTAGGTTCAAGCTGGTCGCCCTGCTTTTGCTTGGTCATGTGAAGGGATCCATAGGAGTTAATCAATAATTAACACAAAATATTTGGCGTAAATATATCATGCCAACATGTTCAGGATGAGGTACCAGACAGTAAAGAAAAAATTGAGATATGAAAATTAAAAAAAAAGAAATTAAAAAAAAAAAAAGAGAGACTTGAAAACAAATAAGCTTTTCCAGCAAATACCTTTAGGACAACTTCTATAGGGGCTCAAAGGTACCAAGATAGGATGTTGAATACGAAACTAAAGAGAGAGAAAGAGGCTAAAGCAGTCTTGGTTTTGAGATGTGTAACAGGAAAATCATCTGACTCTGCCCCAGAGATAAGACATCACACAACTGACATATCTTTATAGATTTTGGCCATTTCTCTACGTCTTGAATCTTTATATAAACACCATATTTATATAAGTCTCAGTCAGTCATTAGCTATCCCAGCCGCCAGGTAGAAGATGCACTGTTTTGACAGTCAATAATCATTTCTGCAGCCAGATGAAGATGTGATGTTTGAGAGAGTTGCCAGCATCCCGCTAATTATTGAACCAACACAGCTAAAGCAATCAGATGAAAGAGATGTTCATAAAAAGAGAATATTTTGACTGTCTCTAAAATTAAGACAATAGAGACATTGCATTAAAATCACCTCTTCATTAAGACAATAGAAATGCAAAAAAACAAAACATCTTCTGGATTAAGATGACAAGCTATATCTTTCTCCTCTCTTCAAAAGAGAACAAGAAAAAAAATTTGTAATACTTCAGATTAAAACTCAATCCATAACAAGGAGACAGTTGTTTCTTCTTTCAGGCTGGATTCACAAATCTTTTTGGTCTCAGGTTAGCTTCTGTAATCTTTTTATATCTATATATATATATATATATATATATAACCCCCACACTAATCTCCATTTAGAATGGAAAATTCCCAAAATGCTAAAAGTTAGGAGGTGTGAAATTTACAGTGATTATATAATTAGATAACAAATCAACAGTTAAGGAAATTTTGCTGCGATTAAACATCCAAGATGATATATCTAATGAATTACAGAGTCAGATTCAAAGCTGTAAAAAAAGAACTGGCTTATTTTAAAATCACTTCCACTAAGAACCATTTTTACAAATAAAGAATAGCCGTGCATTTAATTTAAAACTATTTTTAGAAAAGTTCAGAAATTTTCCTAACTAAAAAAAGAACAGTACATTAAAAATAAAATGTCAACTTGAAAAAAAAAGAAAAAAAGATCAATGAACAGCAACACATCAAGACAATTAAGCCAACATTTAATAAGCCAAAAAGAGAGCAGAGTTCAAGTGTACTTTTATGAACACAGATGACCCAGTATATCCAACAAAGCCCACAGACAAGCAAATACAAAACCTTGCTATGAACGAAAGGACATTGAAAGTGTCTTATGAGCTAGAGACTTGGATGAGAATAATGGAAGGAATATTCTGAGAATATTGGGTTGGTAGGAAGTTTCTTCCGGTTTAGGCTTTGGTGCTGTCATGTCTCTCTTAATAATATGAGCTGGCTGGATTTGAGCCAAGAAATAGTAACATCAACTAAGAATAAAAATAATGATAATATGGCTACTTTATTCAACTAATTTATGTGACATGATCTGCCACTAACAGCACAATCTACATTTAATCATATTCCCATAAATTCGAATCTAAATTCAATTTGGAATCTAGAAGTTGGATGAACTGTGATTGCATTTTATTGAAAATGAATAATTATGACCACTTCTTATGAACTGGTAGTCGAGAACATCTTGGTAAAAAGAGTTCATAGGATTCCTATTTACATATAGTAATTAACAAAAAGAATGGGAAGTTATTGATATATGAGATGTCCTTGAAAGTATTGAGACTGAAGCTTGATTTACTAAAGGAGAAATGAACAATAAATTAAATGTTTTCTTCAAAATAGCCCATTTACTTATTCCAGCGAGTTTTCCATTGTCTGAAGCACCTCCAAAACTCCCCTTTTATAGGGCAGCAGTGTTCAAGACTGTACTGAAGCAGGAAGAGACAAAAGAGAAGGCCAAAAATTCCTATATCGATGACGTCCTGGTGGATGAGCCAGTTGCGCAAGTGGAAAAGGTAAAATTCCACCTCAAAAACACTGGACAAAGAACTAAACCTACAGAGTTACTCAACTAAGTGGGGGTTTCAGCACTCAGGTTCAAGTTACAGAAGAATACAGAGACTGGAGAGTTGGTTTTCTGGAGAGGTAATCAGATTCCACCTTTAGCAGATAAACTGTGTAAGTGGGAGTTGTTCTTGACCAGTAGGAAACTCATTGGTCACTACCTTGTGGCTGGATGGTTGAGGATTGCATGCAGTTGTGTAAAAAAACAGGCAGAGAAGATAAGATGAGACACTGAGTGAATGATGAAACATTCAAGATGATGAAGGATATTATCAAGGAGGTGAAGATAGAGGAGGCAAAAGGAAAGCAGCAGGAGTAGGTGAAAGGAAAGCAGCAGGAGGAGGTGAAAGGAAAGCAGCAGGAGGAGGTGAAAGGAAAGCAGCAGGAGGAGGTGAAAGGAAAGCAGCAGGAGGAGGTGAAAGGAAAGCAACAGGAGGAGGTGAAAGGAAGGCAGCAGGAGGAGGTGAAAGGAAGGCAGCAGGAGGAGGTGAAAGGAAAGCAGCAGGAAAAGGTGAAAGGAAAGCAGCAGGAGGAGGTGAAAGGAATGAAAAACTACAGATACTTTATAGAAAAGCACTAAAAAGTTTTCATCCCAACCAAGAAGGGAATTTTTGGGATGGATTAAAGAAAAGTGCCAATGTGTTTAAAACACTCCTGGCAGTTAAGGGAGTTTATATGCTAAGTTCAACCAAGACTGCTACATTAACTAAATAGTCCATAGATAACAAGCAAGCAAACAAATGAAGATTTCCATAAAAAATGTTAGATTACCACAGGATGGTGTTCCTAAAACAGTCCATAAGAAGGAAGCATGAAAATCTCATTGAAATGAATATTAGCATAGCAAGTTTCATGATTTTAGATCATTCCATTCTTGGTAGTGCTGAGAACTTTTCAGTATCCTCTGGTAAATACATTAATAGCAAGCATACAAATAAAAAAACACTTTTGTATATAAACATTATAGATGCTAAACATTAGTTTGGTATAAAGGTTAATCAAAGGATTAAATCATAAGGTACCATTTTTTTTTCCTTTCCATATCAGATCTGTACGAAACAATTTAATTTTTTTTTTTTTTGTTTCATTTTGTTTTACATCTGCACTAAACTAAATGGTATTTGTAAAAGAAAAGTAAACAGTTTGCTTTTTAATTTTTTTTCTACATGGAAAAATGAAGAATATTGTTCATTCTTTATTAAATAACAAATGTACTCATGCCATCAAAAATAGTTGAAGCCAGCAAAAAATGCCCAGAATAAAAAATATTTATTCTAAAGCACATTTTGTTAAAGAAATATTAATTCTACAAAAACTCAAGATGATCTTCCAAAAATATGCACATTTTTGGGGAAAGGCATTTTGAAATAGTACTTGTAAAAGTAAGTTAACTAAAATTATCACAATTCAAGCGTATTCATTTATAAATGTCCAACTCAGCATTGTCTCTTTAGGCAGCAGTCTTTTATTAAAATGATCAAAGATAAAATCTTTCATCTAATCAAGCGCATTACAACTGTTTTATTAGATAATATTATATAATTGAAACATTTTATGTCTACCTCTTCTAACATGAAAAGAAACTAAAAAAATTAAGTGTGCACCCTCAGGTATAGAGTGCTAACCCTAAACTTTTAAAAATTTGTTTTCTGAAAGAATTAATGGTTTTTATTGGTTTCTTGGATTAACTGCTGGTATCATTTCTATTTGCTTTTTGTACAAATGAGACATATCTGATTAATTTTACTCCCCAAACTTCTGAGACCACTCTCACATACTGCAGAGATGAGAGTATGTTCCTACAAATGCAAATTTTATTTGCTTTCTGGATGAATTAGATCTTCCTGATCAATTTTAAGCCAAAATGTTTCAAATGCTCCCCTCCCAATACTTTTAAAACACTCCTGGCAGTTAAGAGAGTTCACACATTAATTTTAACCAAGATTGCTGCATTAGCCTAAGAATCCATGGGTAAGAAGCAAGCAAGCAAATGAATGAAGGTTTCCATAAAAAATGTTGGATAACCACAGGACCACAAGATGGTGTTGTCAAAGCAGTATATATGAAGAAGGTATGGTAATCTCATTCTCTTCACATACAAAATGCATGAAATCTAAAACCTGTCTCATCTTCCAGAACATGTTCCTTTTATCATATTTACCAACCCCTCCACTCAGGTAGGATATGACACAAGGTCAATTTTTTAAGCGGAGTTTAACAGGTTTGAATTCAGAGTTTTCCTTCTCCTAGACTAGTTGCCTCACCAAGGCTGAAGAGCTCAGTCTGCCCTACTATTTACCCATAGTTGGAGGGAGAATAATTGGATTCATACCTTTCCCAAGGGTATTAGTGCTATGTGAAATGCAATCAGTCCCGTCCAAGATTTGAACTTGTGTCACCGTATTCAGTTCCTACGACGATAACCATTGCACCATGGGCACATGTTCCTTTTATTATCAGCTAACCTTGTATCAAATTAAACAAGACATTACAGAATAGAACTCATTAAAAATGCCATATCTCACTTGCTTACACACATACATAGCTAGTTATTTCAACAAAAGTAACAACTAAAGAAAAATCCTCAACTATGTAAATCTTTAAAAACTTCACATACACATATATACAATAAGGATATTTCCACATGTAGACTTTTGCATTCTTTCTATTTAGTTTTCTCAGGCAATAAAATATGATGTTGTTAATTATATGTGTTTGTTCTTGTATTCATTCTTAAAATCATATATCTTCAACAGTTTTATCAAAGTTTATTTACTTTTCCCTGTGAATTGTGTTAATTTATTATCTTACATTAATAGCATTAATAAAAAGAATTATATATTATGTTGATATTTTGCTAAGTCCTTACTATTAAGTTTTAACATTAAACTTTTTAAATATTTAAAAAAATTATTAATTATTGTTTTATAGCAACAACAACAATATGATAACTGTTCTTTTCACGAATATAAATGTACAATTCCTTAACTGCTAAGCATAAAATAACCCTAGACAAGTTGACATGCCATTAAAATCAATCAGTCTCATCTATTCTATTGTTTTCATGTGGCTTATTAATTTATATTATTTAAGCCAATGTTTCAATTCTATAAGAATCCCCATGGTACAATGGCTAAAGTACTGGACTGTGGTCTTGAAATAAGCGAGTTCAATCTCCCGTCATGCTATTACATTCATTCAGACAAATACCCTTACTCTCCACCCCAACTTTGGGTTAAATAGTATCATTGCTGTTCTTCTACAAGGATGGCTTTAGCATTAAACAACCTACAAAAGTTGATATGCCATTAAACAAAAAACAAACAAAAAACAACCAAATCAACCATCAACTGTATAAAATGTCTTCAAGGAAAAAAGTCTTGTTTGTCAGCTATGTACAAACTTAATGTAAAGTGGATATCAAAATAACATATCATTGAATATATAGAATATATAAAAAAAAAAATAAATAAATAAATAAGACACTAGGTATCTCTAAAGTCTCTGATCACACAGGAAATATCACTAACTATAAAAAGTATAATTTTTTACCCTCACAGATTAGATATGAGTTAGTTGACTGAAGAAAATATTTAACTGGTACTTTTCAGTTGACATGAATGATACACTTATTGAAAGATAGCAGATGCTTTTAATACATGTCATCCTAAGAGTACCCTCCCCCCCAAATGGCTTTTCAAAAGTGATGAAGGTAGTTAGAACGCTTAATGTGGAGTGACTGCTTCGGGTTCATGTGAATCTTGCAAAACACATCAAACTTTGCATCACAAATGGTGGAAATCAATTTGAAGATGTTATTGACTAATATTCTAATTAAATAACATGTTGTTGAAACATTTATTTATCAAAAATGGGCATTTTGCCTATGTTTCTGGACTTTAGAGACACTGCGTGGCTGCACTACATGGACGCTAACAAAACGGCTGGAGAAGAAGCTAGACGGCAATTACACAAGAATGCTACGTGCAATCTTAAACAAGTCCTGGCGGCAACACCCCACAAGACACCAACTGTACAGCCACCTGCCCCCTATCACGAAAACTATTCAAGTTAGACGAACCAGACATGCAGGACACTGCTGGAGAAGCAGGGATGAACACATAAAAGATGTACTCTTATGGACCCCCACACATGGCCGTGCAAAAGCAGGACGACCAGCATGAACATATATTCAGCAGCTATGTGAGGATACGGGTTGCTGTCCTGAAGACCTACCTAGGGCGATGAACGATAGGGAGGAGTGGCGAGAGAGGGTCAGGGATATCCGTGCTACCAGCACGATATGATGATGATGAGAGACACTGTGTGTGTTTGTGTGTGTGTATATATATATATATATATATACATAAGAAAAAACAACAAACTGGTTACATTAGGATTATAAATTTATTTCCATCCCTTATGCGTTTTTGAAAAATCAAAAAAAAAAAGGAAAAAAAAAAAAAAAATTGTCTGTTACATTGAGCTCTTTACCAGGAAAATTTAAATGTTCACTCTTGAATAGTTTTCTTGTCCTGATGGAATTACTCCAAACTCCGGTTTAACGGGACCAAATAATACTTATATATATATATATATATATATATATATATATATATATATGCCCCAGCTAAATAAAAGACAAGGATTATGTTGATTTCACTTTGAATAATAAACTGATTCTTTAGCATCATAATTATCAAACTATGAAATGTAGTTTAACTTGAGATGTATATTATTCTTCAGTTTCATAGTGGATTAGGTTATATAAAAGATTATGCTTTTACCTTTATAGTAAAAGTTTTATCATGAAAATTTCTTTTGTTTAGGAAAACGCAATTTATCAGTTTTATTATGATTTGTTTTGCTATTGATGATTCACTGCTATACTAATATTATACTGTACTAATATTAAGCTATTATCATACTGTACTAATATTAAGCTATTATCATACTGTACTAATATTAAGCTATTATTATACTGTACTAATATTAAGCTATTATTATACTGTACTAATATTAAGCTATTATCATACTGTACTAATATTAAGCTATTATTATACTGTACTAATATTAAGCTATTATCATACTGTACTAATATTAAGCTATTATCATACTGTACTAATATTAAGCTATTATTATACTGTACTAATATTAAGCTATTATCATACTGTACTAATATTAAGCTATTATTATACTGTACTAATATTAAGCTATTATCATACTGTACTAATATTAAGCTATTATCATACTGTACTAATATTAAGCTATTATTATACTGTACTAATATTAAGCTATTATCATACTGTACTAATATTAAGCTATTATCATACTGTACTAATATTAAGCTATTATTATACTGTACTAATATTAAGCTATTATTATACTGTACTAATATTAAGCTATTATCATACTGTACTAATATTAAGCTATTATTATGGACACATTATACTTAATGTGTCCATAAAAGTATAATAATAGTTTAATATTTTACACGAAAACCATTGATATGAAATTTCATCAAAAGTATGAAGGCTGAAGCTTTGAATTTGAAAAAAATTATAAACCCAGTCATGATACTTTTTGGTCAGCAATTTTTGATGAAACACAGGTTTGTGCAAGTTTGACAACCTCCAAACCCACCAGATCTAGCTCCCTATAACTTTTTCTAGTTTTCTAAACTGAAAATTCAGCTCAACAGGTAAAATTTGAGAACATGGAGAATATCAAAAGAAATACAAAGGCATAGTTTCACACCATATCAAAAGGGGCATTTCAAAGGTGCTTCAACCCATAGAAAACTTACTGGATTGCTCATTTCTATCACAGTAAATATAGCTTCAGTCTCAACACGTTTTTCAACACCTTGTACATCTTTTAATTAAGCCAAGTTTTATTGCACTGTTTTCTTTATCATTGTTTTGTGTTTTTTTTACTTTTGTTCAACACTTTAATATTGTAGATGCTACAAATGTCTCTTAAAATATTTTAATCATTTAACTGATTGGAGTATTACAGACAAAAATAAATGTACAAATACATATGGTGTCATTATTACAGTAGATAAAGTACTTGTCTGTAATGTAATATCATTGTTCTGCTTTTCAATATATTTATCATATCAGTTTATCAACACTTTATCATCACCTTCAAGCATTTTAAGAGTTTAATCAATCACTTGAATATGAGTTGTTTAAGCTCATAAATACTACGCAGGGATATAATTAAAAGTTTCTTGAAATAATTGTTACTTCTGCCAACAAAGTTGGAAATGATTATATATTTCCCCATGTTTATTTGTTTATCTACACGAAATCTTGAAATGTTATCAATGTGAATTTCAAAGGCATTTTCAACACGATTCAGCCAAAGGCCAAGAAACAATTGATTAAATTTTGGGATGAATCCATTGAATTCAACTGTTTATGAAGTTTTGTGTTTGTTAAGACCTTTTGATATAAAGTGAGCATAAATATCTGAAGATTTAAATAGTTGTTCATTCAAAATGTTCTTTAAACTTTTCATGTCAAATTACAGTTTACTATGCTAGTGAATAAATATGAAAGATTATGAATAATCATTTCCTTGAATATTCATTGAATTGAAATGTTTCTCAAGTTTTCTGTTGGTCATTATCTACATAGGCTTCAGGTTATAATTATTATTATTTTAAAGTAAGTTTAGCCGAGTCTGAAACATAGGCAAAAATAGTAACTATATAAAACACTAAAGTCATGAAATATTCATCAGGATATTTTAGAATTTAGTTTTGGTTTCAAATGCTAGTTTTCAAGTGAATGATTTTCATCACTGTTGTCTCCACTATAATTTCAATTAGTTTTGATTTCACAGATCTTAATTCATCCAACTGTTTTATAAGAGGTGAATTCAAAAATATTGTGACTGATGCTGTATTTAACAAGACAGAAATAAACAATGATTGAAACATTCATTCTCTTCCAAATAATTCCCTTGGGTTTTTCAATGCAATATATTCTATTGAATTTTCCATTGATATAGTGTGAACCTGCACCATCATATTTTTCTTTAATATCCACCCAGTTCTCAAATCTTACTATTTGAGATGAATTTTCAGTTAAGAAAACAAGAAAAGGTTGCATGGAGGTAAGGGCCCTGGTGAGTATAAAGAAAGTTGCACTTTCTTAATCCTGTGTTTTACCAAAACTGATGTTCAAAACTATCATGATGAGATTTATAATTTCTTTTTCAAAATGGCACGGCTCATCTCAATAGAAGTCTAAGAAGTCTAAATAGTGTCACTTTAATTATATGAATTGTTCATCTTCCCTTGAATTTTAATAAAATGAAAAAAATTAAAACATCAGTCCAAATATTTTTTTATCATACCATGTATATAAATATTTTGAGACTTATATGACTTCATTTTAAATGTTCTATGCTCTGAGTATGACACAAAAAAGCATCTGATGGTGAGGCTCCAGTCCTAGATCTTCAGAAAATATGGAGCACCCCTTCATTACAATTACTTCCAGGTCCACTCTGACTCAGAGTGGTGGTACCTGTTGGAGTCCTATCTATAGGTCAAATAGAACTATTTAATCATTTACTATACTTGAAACCATTTAACTGTGTTCAAACAAATGACTGATGTTAGACTGAATTATTAGTATTACATACCAATACTTGGAACCATTTAACTGTGTGTAAACAAAAGATTTATGTTGAATAGAATTTTTACTGTTAAATAGCAATAATTGAAATAATTTGATTGAGTACAATCAGATGAGTTCTGACTTATTTAAAAATGTTACTTACAAACTATTCATTTATGAATCCTATATTTAATATATGAATAAATTGGATTTAATAAAAACTAATCTCCAAGGGTTGATATGCCATAAGATACAACTGACCATCTGACCAATTAACCAAATGTTCTATTATGCTTTCATGTTAAATTCCCAAGGTTTGTAAATCATTACAATAAACAGCATAATAATCTGGGATTTTTTATATTGATGATATAGTGCAGAACCATAATTATTTTATCACAGTATAGTCTAGATGTTTCATGTTAAACTCAGGAGCTTAAACAAAAAAATTGCAATATGAACGATGTTAAAAATTGTATATAGTAGTACTAGGTGGTGCCTTATGACTTGATAAAGACATTAAGAGTATAAGTCCCAAAATTCTCTGTGAATTGTCCAGCAGGATACATCCCACAATGGACATACGCCTTTGGTTGAAATGCTAATAAATGAAATCATCTGTAGGTTACAGGTTCAATCCCGATTACAGGAAAATAAGAATACTTACAATAGCTTAACACTTGTACTTGGTCATAGTTATAAAGGATTAGAACAATCTACCCTACCTCCAGGATTGAATAAAAAGTTCAGTTCAAAGTTCCATGTTGGCTCCTCAGTTCAACATGGAACCCCTGAAGAAGGCCAAAGGACACATTGGCTGAAATGTTGTGAATATAGCAATGAAGATGAAGACAATAGTCCAAGCTTCATTTAAGAAATTTAAACAAATATTATAGTCTGGAATCAGTAATCTACACGAGACCCATTCAGTTGCAAAGTCTTCAGCTAGAAACAAATTGATGAAATTTTGTTTCTTTGCAGAAGACATGACACATAACTTCTTCATGAATCAGTAAAGTTAAACAAAATATTGATAATTCATTTAGCAGATTAAACAGAAGCTTTGCCATTTCATTTTAAGAGCCTGGAAAATCAGCTTTGGCAATCAATAGAACCATTTTTGCAACCATTTCGTGCTTACACACACACACACACACACACACACACACACATCTCTCTCTCTCTCTCTCTCTATATATATATATATATATATACACACACACACGCATGCATGCATACTTGACTGAGATATTCATGAACAAGGACTTTAAAAATGAACATTAATAATTCTTGTTTTTCTTGCAATTCTGTTGCGCTAATAATTATATATAAATGAAACTGATTTGATTCATTTAAATGTCTCTCTTTCATTTATTATCCTTAGACAAGTGTTTAAAGTATATTGTTCCTTTCATTCATTCTTTTTTTCTCCTCTCCACTTGTGGCTAAGAAAGAAAATACAACTCATTGAATTGACTTCTGCATATAATTATTGTTACAGTCTATTTTTGTTCATGTCCTTGAAGTGTTTATTATCTAACCACAACACCTGATTGTTCCATTTTCATTGATAAAGGTATTGGCAAAGGTATACACTCTTAGAGTGCCTCCTAGCTTCATTTTGCTCCACATTTTAAAAAAAATATTTTAGCTTTTATAGAAGAAAATACTTGAGCATGTAACAATAATGACTCGAAACTGAACTTCCAACAAAGCTATTCTGAATAGTCCGATTTTAGTTATGTAGCATTAAAATCAGAGTCTTTGAATGTACAGATATTGGGATTTAGCCTGTAATTTTAATCTTGAGCTTAATGAAAAAACACTGTGTGTGTGTTTTCACCGTGTTCCTTTTAATGGTCCTATAACTTAGTTGAGTCGTGGGAACGATATTCATGTAGAGTATCTTGGGCAGAAATAGACCATTCCTCGCCAGGTCAACAACTGGTATGAATTCAGAGTTTTCCTTCTTCAAGACTGGTTGCCATACAAAGGTTAAAGAGCCCAGTCTGCTCTGTTATTTATGTATTTACCCAACTCTTCTGCATGAGTAGGATGCAACAAAAGGTCAGTTTTTCAGCAGAGTTTAACTGGTTTAAATTCAGTTTTCCTTTTCCTATATTAGTTACCCTACCAAGATTAAAGAACCCAGTTTGCCCTTCTGTATGTGAAATGCAAACAATCTCATTCAGGTTTTGAACTCTGGTACCCAAGTCTGCTTCCAACGGCAATAACTACTATATGATGAGCACCTAATTTCCTTTTTTATTTTGTTAATTTTTTAAAAGATATTTAATTATTGAAAAAACATTATCTGTGATCAGTTTCTTCAGTTATCCTTGTCCATGCAGATCACGAGGCTACTATCTAAACTGATTTAAGTGTAATGATAAATAGTTCACTTTCTCAATACAAAGGAACCTAATTTGTAATTGGTTAATTTTATGGGTTTGATATGATAGGATTTTTAATTAAGAAAAGCAAACGAAAAGTACTGAAGAAGCTTATCAAAGTGATCAAGCCTATTTCATTATACGTCTTCCTTTAATTAATGTGTACTTGATATTATTACATTTACCAGTTACTTTGTAAAATAAAATTGTTTAATATTGCCACTGTATCAATATCTTTTCATCAATTTTATGTGAAAATCTTGCTTAATGTTTGTCTTTTGTTGTTTTTTTTTTTTGGAATTATTTCCAAACATTGTACAGGAAGGCATTTTTTTTTAATATCCTATTTTTTATTGTTTTTTGTTTATTCATATAAAAATGCTAATTAAGATGATTAAAAAATCTTCAAAATTTCATTTTTAAATTCAATCTTTTACTGTTAATTAAAAAATCTTTATGATTTGAAAAATAATGTTGTGCTTTATTGAATGACTTGATTAAAAATTCCATAAAAAAAAATTGATAATTCTTCATTAAATTCTGCAGTTCCTATGGTGACATGAGCATAATGAAAATTCTCAAATCTAAGGAAAAACAAGAAAAATTATCTGAAAATTTACTAAATCTTTATACCAAACTTTTTATTTTTTATTTTGTGCGCTTGTATGTCTGTGTGTGTGTGGGGGGGGGGTCATCTTAAGAAAAAATAAAATATAATAAAGAAAATCTATCTTGCCTTTTCTCTAACCTATGATGAAATTAAAATAAATAAATCATTACTCCTATCCCATTTCGTTTAATATTCCTGGTTGTCCCAGTATTTGCTAATGCAGATGGCCCCAAATAAAAGTAACAAATCCTGTCCTGTTGGCATTTCCACTAATCCCTGTCCAGAGATTTGATTGAGGGACAAAACTCTAATGAACAAGCAAGGTCAAAGACAGCACTCTCTCTCTCTCACACACACATACATGTGCACCTTTTAATATATGCAAGAGCCCACAGTGATTTTGAATCAGTGTCCTTACAACCAACGGTAGGGTTGCTTATGGAGAAATTTCAATATGTCACATATTTGACCTTCACCCCTTACCCCCTCTAAATAAAAAAGAGACTGCAAGACGAACATAACCAGACAAAGGACTGCTGGACAAGACAAGTCCAACAATAACCTACCAAAGAAAATAGACTCACAAGAGAAAATATAATTTTCCGTATCCCTTATAAATGTTAAATGGTTTGTCATATTCTTTGCTCATCTTGTGGAGTCCACAATCCTCAGAAATAATATGTGGAAAGAAAATCTTCTTAACATACCTAGAGTCTTAATGGACCATAGTAAAAAAAGTTAGAGTTAATAAAATTCTCGACATGATTATGTGGATTTTAATAAAATTGGTTAAGTTTTACAATGTTATGCACACATGTGGGCAAAGACATAGCTGAGAGCTATGAATTTTTTTGTAAAAAATCATTATCAGATAAGCAGAGACTCAAAAGCCTAAGTTTTAAGTTGTCTGGAAAGTAATAGCCAATTTTACATTTAAATGTGTAATAAAATTGTTCATTATTTTCTAAACAACCAAATAAAAATACTAAATACAATGTTAATTAGTATAAGACTGCAAAATACATGTAGACAGACATCAAATACAGATCTAATTAACTTAAATTTTAAAATGATTAATTGCTTGTGGTGTTGCAATAACAGGAGCTGCCAAAAGATAATCAAAGTTGGCATCCAACTACCTTAATAGAGCTCAACTCTTTGGTTAAGAATTAGATTTGTCCATCACTTAGAGAGAGAGAGAGAGCAAGCAAGAGAGAGACTTATCCCGAACCTGGAGGCACTATACATGTAGTGTCGTCTTGGGCAGAATAGTCTGAAAGAGCCCATACCTCTCCACAATTGGTTATTCTTCTCCTAGACTAAATTGCAATACCAAAGTTAAAGAGCCTAGTTTGCCCTCCTATTTGCTCATAGCTAGAAGGAGAACAGATGAATGCATACATTTCCCAAGGATATTACCAATATGTGAAATACAAACAGCGTCATTTAGAATTTGAACCAGAGAAGCTGAGTCCCCTTCCTAAGATGAGAAATGTTATACCACGAGTGCCCCCAAGACTGGTTGCCAAACAAGACTAGGAATTCTAATATACAAGTTGCATATGATAAGTTTCCAGACTTTTTTCACAGGGGCATTTAAAATTGTCATAGGCTCTTGAAAATTCAGTATGGTATTGCTATACATCTTATGAGATGACTGACCAATTTTTATGATTTCACGTTCAAATGAACAGCTACAGCAGGAATTGGAATACACCCTACTAAAGCCTGATTGTCACAGCTGGTGAATTTCAAAAATGCAATCTGACACTTTAGAAGAACGATATGCAATAAAATTCTGTTTTAAACTTGGAAAAAATACAACAGAAACATATGGAATGCTTCAGACTGCTTTTCAACTATCTTGCAGGAATCGAGCATCAGTTTTTGAGTGGCATAAGAGATTCAAGGAAGGCAGGGAGTCTGTAAGGGATGATGAGAGGTGTGAGAGGAGTAAGGAAGTCAATACACCAGATTTGATGGGCCAAAGGGTTAGGGTTACTATGTTGAGGTTTTAAGGGAGTTCAGGAAGAGATTTCGTTGGAAGAGGCCAGCACTCTTCAAATCGGGTCAGTGACATTTCCAGCAGGACAATGCACCAGTCAACAACTCCATCCTTGTCACAGACTATTTGACCCAGATGGGCATCAAGACAGTTCCTCATCCTCACTATAGTCCAGAC
>CAUZXS010001137.1:0-122188 GCA_963585895.1 Sepioteuthis lessoniana | reverse complement strand
CCCTTCATTGGCATTACTCTCAGGTCCACTCTGACCCGGAGTGGTAGTGTTTGTTAGGGTTCCATCTATGGATTAAATAGAACTGTTAAATCTTTTACTAGTTATTATCATTGGTTATTTGAAACCACACAACTGTAAGTTATTTGTATTAGACAGGAATACTTGATGAATAGGATTACTAATGTTTAATAGCAATGCTTGAAAGCATTTAACTGTATGCAAACGAGATTGGTATTAAATTAGATAAGACTACTTGATAAATAGTTAAATGGTTTCAACAAATTCTATGTGCAAATGAATGAGCTCTAACTCATTTAAAAAGTTATGTACCAACTATTCGTTTACAAATCTCACGTGTGTGTGTGTGATTTGGCATTAAATAACCTGCAAGAGTTGATATGCCATTAAACCAAATAACCTTAACTCTTCACTATTTCTTTATAATGACTGATGTCAGTCAAAAGTACATAGAATTTATACAAGAACATTATGAACATGGGACACAATGTTAATCCTATGCTAAGATTTAGAATTCAACAGGTGAAGAAGTTTGAGTGTAATGGATTTGTCTACTATCTTTAAAACTTATCAACCTGAATTAATAAAATAATGCATGCTCGCAGTACCTGTGGAAATTCTACTTTTTATATTATTTGTCTTGATTTTTTGAGATGAAGTTTGATAATTTTTATCATTTAGAGTATTATGACTTTTTATCATTAAGGGTTTTTGGACTATTGTCTTCATCTTTATTGTTATTTCCACAACGTTTTGGCCAATATGTCCTCCGGCCTTCTTCTGGTGTTTGTCAAACTCTGGAACCTTCACGGAACTTCAAACTACATCCTTTATTGAATCCACGGGGGTTGCCTGTTCTGATTCCATTAGCCATAACCAGGTACAAATGTTAAGTATTCCTGTATTGTTACTTGCCTGCAGTCAGGATTGAACCTGCAACCTCCAGATGATTGTCTCCTTAGAAGCTTAGGAAACCAACGCCTATAACCGTTACGCCATGTGTCCTGATTCTTCATTTCTTTCTTTTTATTTCTTTTTCTCTTTCTTTCCTCTCTTGTTTGTTTCTTTCTTTATTTCCCCCTTCCTTTGGAGGAAGTCCCTGTGACATGATGACTTCTGTGCTGGGCTTGAAGTGAGTTCACGCTCTGGTAGCATTAATCATATTGATTTTTAGACTAACACTCTAGGAAAGGTATGAACTCCCTTACCCTCCCAGCTATGGGTTAAATAGTACCACTGCTGTTCTTCTACAAGGATGGCTTTGGTATTAAATAACCCATGATGGTTGATATGCTATTGAACAAAGAAACCAAAAATGAAACCTTTTTTTTCTTTTTCACTTTCATCCTTCCTTCTGTTTCATTGAAGCAGATAAGTATTTGATGTATAGTTTTATTGCTTCCTATTTCTTCTCTCTCTCTGTTATGGTTTAAAAAGTATCATTGCTGTTCTTCTACAAGAATGGCTTTGGCATTAAATAACTCACAAAGGTTGACATGCCATTGAACCAAGAAACCAAATCTCTATATTTGCTTTCTCCAATGTGTAGCATGTTCTTTTTCTTCCTTTTCTCTCAAAATGGAATGGTCCATTTATTTGAGGTCATATCTGGGTGTATCATTCAGATACATGTGTCCATGTCTTATTCTATTGATATTATAGATTCGAAGTATAGATCAATATAGATGTAATATTTATAGATAAAAAAATAATGCACATTAGTCATACAAATAAGTATGAATGAATTTTTATAAACTTTTTTTTTTTTTTTTTAATGCTCTGTAATCGGACCTATGTATATTCTGTACTTAGGTCAAAAATGGTGTTTTGGAGCATTGTAATTTTATTTTTCATCAATGTGTGATATATACAGACACCTTTTCGTTTATATATGAAAAAGATAAGTGACGTAATAAAAAAGAACAAAAACATTACCATTATCTAGTACTGTCAGTATTTTTTATCATAGAAATTCAATGGTTTCTTAGCAAAGAATGATCAAAGGAAAATACTTAACACTGGTGGTATCTGTTGGTTGTGCAAGACTGGATTTCTGCTAGGTTGTTTAAAAGACTTGCAGTTACTTCTGCTGCCAATCTCCCTCTCTTTGTGGCAGTGATGTTGTCCAAAGGAAGAGCCAATGCTTGATTAGAGGTTAGCATACATGTTATTGCGGGAATGAGGTTGAAAGTAATTTCAGATTGTCCTAGGAACTCTAGCTCCAAGTTTTGATTCAGTTTATATTCACCCAACCCCTTCACCATAGACAGAATGAGACATAAGGTCAATTTTGTAGCAGAATACAGCTAGTTTGAATTAAGTTTTCCTTTCCTACTGATTATTGTACCAAGACTGCCCTACTATTTACTCATATTGAGGTGGGGGAGAAGAAATTCATGTTTTCAAGAGCATTAACATGAAGTGAAATGCAATCAATCTTGTTCAGGATTTAAACTCTGGCTGCCATGTCCATTTCTTAAGATAACTGCTACACCTCATTTTCCAGAGTGGTTACAAGTTAAGACTGAGTAAAGTAAAGTTGGCGACCATAGTCAAAGGTAACCCAAAGGCTCCCTTTTCAACAGCTACAACACCAAGGTGTGGGGGAGGGCACTGCTGAAATTACCTTGCTATTTTACTCACACCTGTGGGAAGTGGACATGGATTTGTTTTTTCCAAGGGCATTATTACAAAATGAATGTAAAAGGCCTCTATCACTATTTGGATGCAGTATTCCAATTTCCTTGCCAATAACCACTACATTATTTGCAACTCCACTGAACAGATTAATTATCTTTAAAAAGACATATTCTTGCTTTAAAAACTTTTTTGAAGACTTTCAACTGTATTATTTTTCCTTCAGTTATGCTTGCTTTTTTTTTTTTTCCATCTATTTTGTTCTGTTGTAAAATTTTAACTACCTGACCTTAATCAGATCTATTCACTGCCATGGATAAAATTTATTACTATGAAAACTGGAATTAAGAGCAGTTAAAATATAAAAATTAAATGAGCATCAATTTTAATTTTCATTCTTGTTCATTGGCAAAAAAATATATATCTACTAGTCAAATTGCATTTTAGTATTTACCTACAAATGGATTTTTTTTTTTATACAACATTGTCATTTCTGGCTTGAGGTGTTTGCTTAGTTTTATCAACATTTCAATTGAAATTGTCACTTATAATTTTACACTTAACTATAGATGTTTCATACTAACAGGTTTTATCTCTGGTGGCAAAAGGTCTATTAAAGGATAGATAATGAAATATTTCGTGATTGAAGTCTTCATTTTAATCTTGTCCTTAAACTTTTTCTTTATAGAAACCTTATTTATCCAGGTTAAGAGTAACTTGAAGCGAGACTTTTTTAAATACCTTATTTTTCCAAAGCAAATAACATTGAGGAATGAGAAAAGTTTTGGTAAACTGGCCAAAGCTTTAGATTTTCTTTACTGCACTTTTAACCTGGACCATATAGAATCAGTTTATGCTTGTTTTTCCTTCTATGATAACTCATATCCACAATCTAACATAGAAAACATGACACTCACTTCCCTTTTGTGTGTGTGTGTGTAAGATTTTATTGGCCTGTGTGATTTATTTATCAATTTCTCATGAGCTCAAAGCTTTGCTCACCTTCAGCATTTCCTCCTCACTGATCTTAAACTAGGAACATTTTTCTAAACATTTTTGTCTCACCAAATTTGTTTCAGATGTTTTAACATTTGCAGATTTGTTTTAATTCATATATAAGGACTAATGAATGTTTTTATTACTAACATTAGTTTTATTTAAATTTGTTAATTTCAGGACTTTATTTTATTTTTTTTTGTCAGCATTTGAAAATAATGGATTTGTTTTTTAAACTTATAAAAATGCAAATATGAAAAACTTAGGAGGGTAAAAAGTGATCTCTCCCATAATAGTCGTTACTCTCAGTATATAAAATACCCTGAAATTAAATTGGATCACCCTATAGAATGGTACTTATTTTGATCTTGGTACAGTATGTGCATACTAGAGGATTATAAATATTTTGAAAAAAATTTCAGTCTTTTGCCATCTTGTTAGATAGTAATGATCATACCAGTGCACCATCTGTATATGCATGCAAGTGTTCAGGTTTGTTCATAGCCAATATGGATGTACATAGTTTTAATGTGGTGTATTAGCACTGTTGATACACCCCTTATTTTAGAATCTTTGCACATACTTGAATTTGTGGTAATTTGCTGAAATCCAATTATATTACTTGTACATTTAATCTTGAATTAATTGAAACATATTCAGGGTATTGCAATTTTATTTTCTGTCAGTGTACTGGAGTAATGTAACAAGTATTATGGGACTGGTAGAATTTAAAAAAAACATCAATGGTTGTAGTTTAAATTTAAAGAATTCTGTCATTTTTCTAATGTTGGTCTCAAACTAATTATTTTCATAAATCCACTTTAAGATTGCTTTGGCAGTCATTAAAGCTCAATGTTGTCACATTTTGTTTTAAATTTTTATTTTAATTAAAAATAAAGGGAAGTACTCTATAATTAGCAGTTTATCTATCTCTCTTTATAAAATATGATTGGGATTGCATGAATGTAGATCTCTTACAAATCAGATTGGAAAATGATTTATTCTTTAAGTTAGAGCATTTTAATGCTCTTGTGTTGACAAAAACTTCATTTGCAATTTCTTTTTCTTTTTCTTTTTTTTTTTTCCTGCTACCTTATGTATATGCTATCACTTAAAATAACAGCAGTAAAAGTGAATATATTGTTTTGAATAATTGGATGAAAACTCTCGTCACACATAAATTATCTTGCAAATTCTCTCATCATTTTGTTGAAAATAGTTTTGCATGATTTTTTTTTTTTTCCTTTTTGACAGGTCTCATTCATTTTTATTTTCACAATCATCATTTTGAAATGTTGGATAGGAGAAGGGTTGCTGTATGATGCAGGGTTCTAACTTGGATTTTTTCTTTCTTTCTTCTTCAATGGTTGTCTTGTGTTCTAGCATCGAAAAAAGGGAAACGACGCCGTCAGCGGCAGGAAGAAACTACAGAGAAGGAAGAGAGCTCTCCACCACCTGTACAAGAAGAGAAAAGTGAGAATCTGCTGTGTTGGTTTGATGCCATATTGCAGTGGTGGCATGAGAGTTGTCCCCCTTTTCTTTCATTATTATTTTATTTTATTTTTTGTATTTTGTTAATTGTCTGAGTGAGTGATAAGAATCAAAAAAGGACTACTGAATTCTTCAGTCTTTGGAGACTTTAGTTGGCTTAGTCTCAAAATGGTGTCTCTAGAGTTAATATTAACTCCTTTTATTTAAAAAATTTTTTTCCACTAATTGCAAATTTGTTTTATTTACTAATAGACATTCACTATCAGCTTTTTTTTTTCTCCCTCCCCCTTGTAACTGCCTACTATACACACTAGTTGTACTTTGAAAAAAGTCTTGGTCACTCAGGTAAATATGAAGTAGAGTAATAGAAATGCTTCTGAACCCTCACTTTATTATAGCCTTGATGAGGTACTAGAGAATAACAATTACTTTGAACAGTTGATTCACAAATTATTCGGGGGATGGAAATGAAAACATGCACAAAAAATTATCTTTATGCTCTCTGCCAGATTTTGTTTTATAAAGTGACATCCATTAATGATAATGATTTGGAGAGTGTGGACAGAGGATTGTAGCTTCTGAGTTAATTGTGAAAACTTGAAAAGTAGTTTGTGGAGGTGTCATTTTGTGTGATTATCTGAATTAACTTATTTTTATTTGGTTAACATTTTAATTTTTCAGTCAATATAGGTTAGAGAAGAATTATAAAGATTTTATGTATATCTTTATTTACATGAATGAAATAGTTAATTTTTTAAAAGATTAACTTATTTTTTCATCTTTTCAATTTTAGTTGCTTTTTATTGCAACTTGGGTTGCGATAACAAATTAAATAGGTTTGCATGACCTGATATTTAGTACCAGATGACTTTGAACCCAAAACATCTGGGTTCAAAACCCAAGAAAGCTTAGGATGGGGATCCATGGTGTTATGGTCAACATGCTGGACTATGACAAAGTGCAACTGGAGTTTTAACTTGCTTAATATTACATTTACTTTTCAATTAATACTCTTTGAAAAGATGTGACTCCCCTTTCTCCTAACCCCAGTTATCACTACTGTTCTTCTGCAAGGATGACTAGGGAATTAAGCAACCCACAAAGGTTGATAATCCATTAATCAAAGAAACTTAGTAGTTGAATTAAATATTAAATTTTCTCTGTTTTTTTGGTGTTGGAGAAAAAAAATGTACATTTAAATGATAAAATCTTTTAACTGTTTGGCATAGGAAGAGATATATCTCTTTCGGTATAATGGGATAGACACCAGTGAATTACTATTTATATTATTTAAACTCAAATGAAAACCTGCCCCTGGACAACACATTAACTGATAATAGATTTATCTGTCCTATCTTTTATTTCAGCATGGTATTGTATTAGTTCTTAGCTAGTTCAGTAAACAAGATAGTTGGCTAAAGTTTCACTGAATGAACCCTCTCCATCTTATTCAGTAAGTCTTTTATAGCCCCATACACTAATCCTTTCATAAGTCTGGTCCAAGTTGATACTTAACACAGATAAAGACATTCAGTGAATTATAGTTAATCATAATTATTTTCATTGATTAACAATTAAAATCATTTCAAATTATTGCCCAGTCAGCTGGGGCTGTAGAATACACTGACTACACCTCTGCAGAGGGGTAAGACCCCCCCCCCAACGAGTGTCCTGGATATGACAGTAAACAATCTGATGGTGAGGTTCCAGCAATGCTGGAGCTTTGGGGAATGCGGAGTACCCCTTCATTGCCATTGCTCCTAGGTCCACTCTGGCCCGGAGTGGTAGCACCTGATAAGGGTCCTATCTATGGGTTAAATAGAATTAACAGCATACTTATGCTAAAATGAATTGTTTGAGTAAAATTGAATAGTTTGAAATAGAAATGACTTTTACAATTAAACCGTACTTACGCTTAACTGAATTATTTTTAATAGAACTGTTTTTCGACATTTAAAACTGTATTTACACTTAACCGAATTGTTACATTCAACTGCTTGAATAGTTAGAAATGGAAATGTTTTTGACAATTAAACTGTGTACTTACGCTAAACTGAATTGTTTTAAATAGAACAGATTATTTACATGAAAATGGATTTGGCATTAAATAACCTACAAAGGTTGATATGCCATAAAACCCAACAAACCAACCATTTCAAATTATAGTGAAATTAGGGACAATTTTTCTATTTTTTACATGACACAACTATATCTAGCATAAGTAGACTCTAATTTTCTGTGGTTGGCAATAATTATCTGATTTAATTTTTGGAGGTGGGGGTATTCTAGGCAGTATCCCCTTCATTGCTCTAAAAGAGAGACAGTCAGGGTTTATACCTGAGGTGTGATAAAGAGGGAATACTTAGCAAGATTTGGCTATTTTTGGCACCATACACATACACATGGAGTCTTTGCAATAAACTTGACCTTATTTAGTGTTCTGCTCTGGCAGGAAGTAGATCTGTTGAATATATACATATAACCATGTGCACAATCTTGTTTGGCATAATTCCAGGTCACTTGTGGGCAAGTTGTCAGCATTCGTCTAGTATGCCAGAAGGTTTATGATAATTAAAATGCTTGTGAATTATTATATAGGATTGAACACAATAAGAATCATCTTTGAAATTTTTAGCACTATTTATGTTAAATATTATAGATGGTATATTTTATTAACCTTATAATTCCCAAGTATTTTGTGCCTTCAAGCATTGTTAAGCACACACACACAAGACATCTGAAACAATGTGATCCTGCCAAGTAAAAATAGAAAAACATTTTTGTGATTAGTTTTTTTTTTTTTGCTTAGAAATCAGACTTTCCTTTACTCAGGCAGCCCAGAATATGCTGACTGGATCTCTTCCTAATGAATGTTCTGGATACAAACATTAAACCACCTTATGGTGAGGCTTTAGTCCCTTGAAGAATGTGGAGTATCCCTTCTTTGCCATTATCTCAGCTCCACTCTGACCCAGAGTAGTAATACTTGTTAGGGTCCTATCTATGAGTCAAAGAGAATTATTTACACTTGAAACTATTTAACTATGCAAGCAAACGATTTGCAATACTTAAAACCATTTGTGTAAATAAATGAGCTCTGGGTTGTTTAGAAATGTTGCCTAAAAACTATTTGTTTTTACACACACACACACACCTTGTAGGTTATTTAATACCAAATCCTGTGCACACAGACACATGTGTGTGTTGCTGTGGCAATTTATCAGAGATGGAAAATATTGTTTTTTTATGATTTTAGACTAAAGTTCTTATTTACACTAGAAATTCTTTGTTGAAACAATTAGTCTTTCTGACATTCATGTACCTGAGTTATCTTCCTTTAGTTTTCATAATTTCCTAAAGGAGGATAATCCCTTATGGCAGGGATGGAAGATAACTATTCGGGCTCTAGTTTCAATGACCATTATTTCAAAGTTGACATTTGGTATAACACTAAATTGCATCTTATAGACTCCAGTTCCTGAGCTGTAGGAAATGTTGTCACATCTTCATTGTCATTATTCTCTGGTACATTCTGACCTAGAATGGTAGTACCTGTCAGGGTCCCATTAATGGATTGAATAGATCTGTTTGAAAATTATTAGTATTAAATAGAAATACTGGAAACCATAAAACTGCAGGTGTATGGTTATTATTATTGAATAGGAGTAAATTCTTGAAATAATTGTTTGAATGAATAAGAATAGTTATTTAAATCCATGTTACTGCCTTTAGATCTAAATAACCCAATATTATATTGACATACCTTAAAACCAATCATTATAGAAAGTATATGATGTTGAATTTCACTGGATGCTTATCTATTATTATTGTTTATAACACTGTTCCTTGCTGATGTAGTGTGATCTGGTGATCCAATTTAAAAAAAAAAAAAAGATTTAAATGGTGGTAGAATTCTATTAATTTTTTGTTTGCTGTCTATTTTAACCCTTAGAACCAAAGTGGCATGGTGGCCTGAAATTCACTCTGGGAACCCAAAGGTTGTTAAATAACATTGAATTTTCAACTATTTTTCACCAGGAGCTCAGTGTAAGGGGCCCCAGGTTTCTAAGGGTTAGTTAACAATTAACAATTTATATGTGTGCTGTTTTAACACAAATTTATATTTTTAATTTCTTACTGATTTATTAGAAAGTAAATTATTAATATTTTGTTTTCCTTCTATGTTAAATGATAAAAAAGCCTTATTAAATATATCCTTGTAATTGTATTCATTATGTAAGATTTATTGGTAATTAGAATTTTTTATGTCTAGTTGTTGAAGAAATTGGGTGTCTAAAATTGTTAAATTGATTACATTTGTATTGTAAGGAGGAGTTTGGGGAAATATTTTTCAAAAAACTTTTCTTAAAGCTTGCTTAATGGTCATCTTCTATGGCCATTAACTTAATGTAAAATTACTAGTTTGTTAGGATTAATTACAAATGAGGAGAAGAGTACTCTATAATTAGCATTTAATTGTTATTTCCTTTGAGAACCTATATTAATCAATGAACATAAATGCTGACTGTATATTATTACATATTGCTTTGAGAAATGCTTTGATTTTTTTTATATATAATTTCAATGCTATTGTTACTGTTACACAGCAATAATGGCACATTATAGTAATGTTTGTTAGCACAATAGCATTGAAATGATTTTTTTAAAAATTAAAGAATAAATCATTATATAATAAAGATGAATATTATTTTGTATTCATTACAAAACTCTACAGATGTGAAACCAGATGTGATGAGGGATGGGGGGATTTGGTTTGAAAATAATACTCTATGAAATTTTTTTGTAAAAGTATTCTTATTTTTTGATTGCTACATATTTATATTTTTGGTTAGTTTCAATGTTATATTTTGATTATAAAAAGAAATATTGGTAGGAATGTTTTTATGAATGTGCATGAATTTTAATTGAAAATATTTTTTAATTCTTTTACCTTTTCTTTATAGTAACCACTGTTAAGAAATAAGTGTGACATTGGGCATATAATCAAATACCTTTTTTTTTCTCTTTTTTAGTGACTTGCTCTGTAGTGTGATAAATTGATGGTAGGAAAATTTGTCCTTGAAAAATTAGGTCATGAAAAGTTTGGTTCTGGGAATAAGTACTTTGTTTTTTTACCTTTGATGTAGCTTTATATGTTAGTAAACCATCTACCCTGTTCTAATGGCCCAGTCAGCTGGATATGTAGAATATGCTGACTTCATCTATGCAGAGAGGTAAGACTATCCTAATGAGTGTCTTGGATATGACACTAAACAATTTGATTGTGTGGCTCAAGTTCTAAAGCTTTAAAGTGGAGTACCCGTTCATTGCAATTGCTGCATGGTCCACTCAGACCTAGAGTGGTAGCAGCTGATAAGGTCTCATCTATGGGTCAAATAGAACTATTTGACATTTAAACTGATGTTTAATTGAATTGTTAGTGACACATAGCAATACTTGGAACCATTTGACTGTGTGCAAATGAATGTGTTGAATAGCAATACTTACAACCACTTCACTATTCGCTAACAAATGGGTGATATTGAAAAGGATTATTCGTATTAGATAGCAATAAATGAAACCATTTACAATGATGTTTTTATTTAGAAAGAAGTTGAAGTTTCTAATTAGTACTTCATAGTTGATTTATATATAGAATTTTGGTGATTTTTTTTTTTTTAAAAAAAGGGAACATTACAAAATTATCCTTTGGTTGCAAAATGAACTGGAAATTGCTTTATTCTTCAAGTTAAAATATTTTAAACATACTGTTCTAATAAAGAAAAAAAAAATTTGCTCTCACATGCTGTTTTTGCTAGGTTTATATATATATATATATATATATATATATATATATATATATATATATATATGTTCTAAAAAGTAATTGTTTTACCAGAGAATATATAAAAACAAATGTAAGTTAAGTTTATTTAGATATCATCAGAAAAAATGTAATTAACTTTATTTTCAATTACAGTGCAATAAACCCGAGAAAAGATAAGGTTGTTAGAATAGATGATTTTTCCACATCCTCCATACTCACTAAATTTAGCAACTACAGATTTTTATTTGTTTTGGCCTCGAGAACATTTCATGAGTGGCAAAACATTCAGAAAAATGTCGTTTGAAAATAATCTTTCAAACGTGGAATTGAAAATTTGCCTTCCTGTTGGGTTGTAATCATTAAAAATAAAGTTGATTCAAATCTTGATGTTTTGCATAAATTTAACATCTTTATATCCCCCTCTGATAAAATGTGATTACTTTTCAAATCTCTCTCTCTCTCTCTCTATATATATATATATATATATATATATATATATATATATATATACACACACACACACACACACACAAAAGCATAAGAATTTGGTAATATATGAATTTAAAATAGCATATTTGATAACATCTTGTGACCACTGAGATCAATTTTAGATTTTTATAGTTTTTCTATGCTTATTAAGAGTATTGATATCAACTTGAATCTGATTTGTAGGTAAGATGGTATATTTCCCCTCTGCTACACTGGTTAAAAAAAAAAAAAGAATTAAAAAGGCAACGCAACTTTGGTTGCAATTTCCTAAGGCAGGGTTGCCTTCTTCTTTTAGAAAATCAGTCCAACATAATCTTCCTTCTATTTCTCCAAGTGGAATACTAAGATAAGCTTAGTAACTATCATTAATATCAAAAGCAATATATGCAAACTATTTATATTAGTAAAAAAAAAAAATTAGGACTGGGTAGAGAAATGATTCCATTGCAGTGTAAATCTCAACTGCTTTGGGTGTTGGCTACATTCTGGATGAATTATTCTGCTAGATGTAGAACAAATAATGAAAACATCATTATTGAGGTGTAAGTGGGGTCATGATTACTGTTAGCAAGCCAAGTTAAAATTCTGAATGAGGCTACATTTCCCTTCATGTTAATGCTCATGAGAAAAGCATGAATCTATGTCTCCCGATCCAAGGGTAAATATTCAGACTAGGCAATTGGTCAAGAAGAAAAATTCAAATTCCAATCTCAAACTCACATGTCGGTATGATACAAAATTGTAGTAAAGTGACTTGAGAACATACTATGACAGACTAGTTTCTCTGGTTGACCAATGTAGTTGAGGGACAACTCTAAAATTTAAAAAAAAAAAAAAAAAAAAAAAAAAAAACTACCTGTGACAGGTTTAGCAGTCTAGCAGTGGATAGCAATTGTCTGAGAAATCAGGTGGAGATGAGAATAGAAGATTAAAAACTTTATTTCCCTGTGACCTCTTCCTTGGGAGAAACAGTTAAAGAAAGTTATTCAAAAAGAAAAAAGAAATTTGATAATTTCTACTGCCCTGTTGGCAGAGCTTGTTAACCATTACCCTGTGATGATGCCCCTTGTCTTGGTAGTGTTTTGGATGTTGTACTCTTCAGTCTTCTACAGGTGTCTGTTGTAATTTTTATTTGGAAAAGGCATGAAATCACTTGTCCAGATATCTTGGCAAAATAGCTAAACACTCTGTCAAACCCTGAGTGATTTACAAATTTGGATAGTTGTAGCAATTGCTGAAACTTGTTAGCTACCCCTTCCCCACACTCACACTCTCTATCTCATCTTCATACAGTGTCTGATCAATATTTTAGACATAAACAGAATTAGTACTCTTTTATCGAGTACATTTCCTATATTTTCTGATGAGATTATATATTGATTCGAAATTTCCCTTAGGTCAGTTTTAATCTCTGCAGTCTCCTTTGGATCTATATAATATCAATACATGCCATAATTATTTTGAAAGCTATAAGATAAAAACATTTTAAATCATAAAGATATAAAATCAAAAAATTATAAAATTACAATTATTTTAACATTTTATTATATTGACAAAATTTGGACCAAAGATAGAATTGAATTTCTCATTTAGCTGTGAGAACAAAGTATTAATATTGGTCAAGAATATGCTGACTTTCCTTTGCAGAGAGGGTTTGACCCACTTAGAATGAGGTCATCCCCTTCATTGTTATTACTCCCAGATCCACTCTGACCTAGAGTTGTATTACCTCTTTAGGCCCTATCTATGGGTCATATAGATCTGTTTGAAAATTATTTGATAAGAATATTTGAAATGATAACAATATTAAATAGGAATAGTTACTTGAAAGTATGTAATTGTGTGTTTTATATATATATATATATAATTCCTCCTGAATATGTGCATCACAGGATGGAAAAGTTTATAGTATCATATTACCAAAATGGGAATTATTATTTATTACCAAATTTGTATTATTGAAACTCAGTCCCAAAATAAAAATAGCAACGTCCTTGATCAAAAATAAGATTGAATAAATGAGGTGTATTATTATTAGACTGCTAGTTTATATTTTTTGTTATTTTTAATTTAGTTTGGTAATAAAAAATATCTGTTTATAGTGGTTTATGCTTTAGTCATACTTATCAGTGTAACTGAAGAGGCTATTTTGTGTCTGGTTCATGTAAGACTTTGTAAATTACATCTGTCCCTTAAAAGTTGTTACATTTAGAAAATGATATTTATGTAAATCTAACAACTTAGGGAACAAATACTTAATTCTATAGTAGCTGTTTTGTACTGAAAGTCATTGTTTGTTTTAAATTTTTGTTTTTGTATGTAAAAAAGATTAAAGTTGAATGTTCGTGTCATGTTTTGACTTATTTCTTAGAATTCCTTAAAAGCTCTTGAAAATTTAAAATTAAAATTTATTCTGAAGTAAAATTTTTCGTGACTGGTACAGATTTTCTAAAGATGTGAAACAGGTTCTAAAATTAACTTACCTTCCTCCCTTTCCCATAAAAAGGGTAGGAGAGAGTATCCTTTTCTGCCTAAGTGTTTTGTTGTGATGCTACCAGTCATCATTCAATGCCCAGGCAAGCAAATGCTTTCCACTGTTTTATGAACAAGTCCTGTTAACTGCAGTAGTTGATGGGGTAGGGTCATGATAGATAATAATAACTGTTGAGGACGGCTGCACTTAATTAGGTAAATGCTTTTCTAGCAGGATTTTCTGTTGCAGGATTACTTTTTTTTTCTTTTTTTTTTTAATGCCTTCTCACATAGAGTTTGACAGTGACTACAGTATATATTTAGAAGATAGATTTTTTTCCCTCTCAAGTAAACCTGTGTGTAATAAATATATATATATATATATATATATATATACATACACACACACACACACACACCCAACCCTTCTCCATTAGCAGGATGTGGCTTTTTTTTAACAGGTCTGAATTGAGTTTTCTTCTCCTTAATAGGTTGCCATACCAAGATTATTTAACCATAATTGGAAGGAGAATAGTTAGGTTCATACCTTTCCCAATAGTATCAGGGGTGTCCTCGTGGTGTAATGGTTAAAGCGATGAACTGCGGAATCGTAGTACGCGAGTTCGTATTCCAGTCGCGCTATTACGTTCACTTTCGGGCAAATACCCTTGGGAAAGGTATGAACCCCCTTATTCTCCCTCCAACTATGGGTAAATAGTAGGACGGACTAGGTTCTTCAGCCTTGGTGAGGCAACTAGTCTAGGAGAAGGAAAACTCTGAATTCAAAACCTGTTAAACTCCGCTTAAAAATTGACCTTGTGTCATATCCTGCCCGAGCGGAGGGGTTGGTAAATAGTACCTTTCCCAATAGTATCAGCACTATGTGAAATGCAAACCTCTTTGTCCAGGATTTTAAACTCTGATTGCTGTATCCATTTTCTACAATGATGATTGTTATACTACAAATGCCTCCTCACACATATATAGACACACTTGTTTTCCTTAGCAAATCTATCTTCTAAATATGTATGTATGTAATATATATTTGATAGGTTTGCTGAGGAGTGGGGGAAATGGGTTGTGTGTGAGATACTCTAAATGTAATGACTGTTATTAACTTATTTATACGGTTTCAAATTGATGAAATTTGGACCAAAGATAGTGCAGTGGTAGACATCTGACTCAGATGGGTCTAGTCTTGGGGGGGGGGTTATTGAAATAAAATAGAAATATATATATATATATATATATATATATATATATATATATATAATTATTTTAAGAAATTTTTTCTTTAACATTTGGGAGATCTTCCCCAATTAAGGCAATTTGTTGGATTTAAAAAGTTCTGATTTTCTATAGTTTTAGATTTATTGCATTTATATTTACAATGTCAAAATGAACTGACTTTCTAACATGCATGTACACTAGTTATATTTCCCCTATTTTTTTTATTTTCAAATGTCAACTTTGAAATGGTACCCACATTATTGAAACTTGGGTCTTAAGTTATCTCCCACTCCAGTTAGTAGGGATTTTCCTACTACTACTCCTCTCCTTTCTGGAAATAATAAAAATAAACTCACCTAAGTGGTGTTAGTGCTGTTAGTCAAAACTAAGACCTCTAGATATTTTTTCCATTAAAATTAATGTAATATCATAGTATATAGAATAATTGCTTCAAACTAGTTTTGTAACTTTAAAATGATAGTCAAGGTAAGGACCCACTCTAACAAATCATTAAAAAAAAGTTTGCATTTCAAATTTTCTTATTGTTCAATAGTGAGACTAAATTACTTATATGCTGTGAAAAGCTTTTTGTGCATTTTTATTTTCTTATTTTGTTTAAATAAAAAAAAGATGTAAATGGCTAATCATGTGATCTTAATGGAATTTCCCATAACTCTTTAATGTTATCTGGTTGAATGTATATATCACATTGTTTTATATCTACAGAGTGATAGACTTACATTGGTGAGGACATTGGGTACTAACCCTCTCAGCTGTTACAAGTAGCTTTTACCCATGGCCTCTTCTTAATGGAGAGTAAATATATTTACTTACTTTTGCATTTTCCTGCTTATGTTTTCAAACACGATAACAATTGCTAATCTAACACCTTTAGCACTATTGATCACTGCTTACCCCATGAAAGCCTTTTCACAGTTGTTAGTTATATATACAAGATGGTTATTAAATCTTTACTTATTTTAGCTTTAATTTTATTTTATAGAGTAATTTGTGAACAAGAATAATAAGCAGCCTTTAACCTTGAAACATCCATGAATATTGTAAACATGATTTGTGCTGGATTTTTACTTGTCTAAGATGAAGTCAAAAAAAAGGACACCCAGAATAATTACATAAATGCATACTCATCATTTTGTATCATCCCTTAAGATGTATAAGAATTTTTTAAAAGCACTTCTAGCTGCATGGTGAATGAAAATAAATAGAATTAACTCAACCCTTGCAAATAATATAATTTGGAATGAAAGATTAAAAAAAGACTTCTGTTGTCCATTCTTTTTCTTAACCAAACAGTAATTTGATGTATTTGATATGTTTAAAACTTGGGGAACCTTTATAAAAGAAATATTCTGTTAAAACCTTACCTTCAGCTGCCCCTGTTGGTGAGGCCTTAGAATACACTGAGTGTATCCCCTGCATAGAGGTAAAACCCCTGCCAAATAGAGGTATTCTGGATATGACACTAAACTGCAGAAACCCTTCTATAAAGGAAATATTCTGCTGGAACCTTTTCTTTAGCATTTAGTGTCTTAGACAATAATTAAGGAATTATAATAAACAAATTTTCACCTTAAAATCATTTTTATTTTAAATAGATTATTTATTTGAATCTTAACGTATAATACAAGTTTGTCTCAATAATTGTTTTGCAATAACTTTGATGGATAGCTTTGAATCATTACATTTATTTGAATTTAAGTATGTGATCAAGGTTTTTGTATGATGATTACATTTTTTTGATGTGTGTGATTGATGATACCCTTTCTGAATTGGAAAAGTCAAGTTCAGTGTCATGACACAAATGGGGATGAAAGGTTGTCATTAGCTTAGTTTAGCACAAGCCCAGAAAAATGGAGCATCCAGTGAGAATCCCTCACTAACAGTTGTCTGCTCGTCAAGCTTGCTAACCATTATAACAAATGAGGCACTCCTTAGTGTTGGAATGTTGATTTACTGGAACAAGCCTGAATCTGGAATGTTAGTACTTATAAGACATGATCAGCAATGTTGTGTCTAGTATTTTAAAATTGGGCGACAACATGGGACAGATTTTTTTGTCAATCAACTTACCCAACTGCATGGGTTGTATGGTCACTGAATTTCAGCCTCAATGAATCTAGTTAATGACACATCTTTCCAGTTTAACATTGGCCTTATTTTAAATTAATGGTACAGTTAGTGAGCATGGGTTACTGAAAAGTTTTTTGTCTGACCAAAACACTTTTTTTTGAGAACTTTTAAGCCACCCTTTGTATTATATATTGTGTGTGTATAGTGCCCATGGTGATATGGTTATTGTCTTTGGACATGATAATACAAGTTCAAATCCTTGACAAGGCTGTTTGCATTTTATATAGCACTAATACCCTTGAGAAAGGTATGAATCCAATGATTTTTCCTCCAGCTATTGGCAAATAGTAGGGCAGACTCTTTAGCCTTGGTGTAGCAACCAATTTAGAAGGAAAAGTCTGAATTCAAACCTGTTAAACTCTGTTAAAAAAAAAAATTGACCTTGTGTTGCATCCTGCTTGTGCAGAGGGGTTGTTATAGAAAACCTAGTTTACCTGTGCTGTCAAAAAATTTTTCAATATTTTAAGTAATTTTCCATTGTATTTGTTGTTACTATTTATTCTCCTGATTGTTAAACAATTTCTGAATATTAAACTGTAAGTAAAGATGATTGTCTTGTTGCTTTGCACTGAATAAAAATAATTTTAATTGAAACTAATTACATTATAAACTTTACTATATATACATGTAATCTGATATGGGAAAGAAGACCATTTGGAAAAGTAGGTTGATGTTTCACTAGTGTGAATATAAGCGAATTTATTACCAAAAACAAACTTCACAATGCAAGGGAGAGAAGTATGATAATTTAATTTTTTTATTTCTGTTTTTATTTTAGATAACTATTGGCCAATTTTTCGTTTCGTTTTTTTTTTTGTTTTTGTTTTGTTTTTTTTTGTTTTTGTTTTTTTTGTTGTTTTTTTTTAAGCATCTCAGAATTAATATGAAATGGTCAGATACTAAAAGACATCAACAAAAAAATTAAAACTGACAGTTATACTTAAAAAGGAAAAAAAATTAGTGTCCAATTTTTACAGGAATTCTCTCCTTTGCATTGAAAATTTGTTTGGTAATAAATTCTCCTGTATTCTTACGGTTCATGAAGTTTAACCTAACATAAAATCTAATTTGTGTCACCAAAAGAGATCATAACATAGTAGCTTGTGTTAACATAACAAAGTAAGTTCTCCTTATTTTCTAGTGAGACTGTTTTATGACTGAGATTTTACTATGTTTAAAAGTTTGTTTCTATAAAGAGTGCATGATACCTGGGATGGAGCATATATCCAGACAGTTTTTCAGAATGTAGTATTGCTCAATGGTTGTGAAACTGTAAGAATATGCAGTTTTGATTTCTGTATTCTAGTGCCCACACACAGGGTGAGCACAAAAACACTCTGGTGTGTTTTTTTTTTTTTTTTTTTTTTAAAGTTCCATATGAACTGTTTTTTTGCTCCCACTGTCTTGACCTCTCTATCTACACACACACACACACACACACACACAATGATTCAAGGTGTTACCAAGTTGGTTTTTGTGCTCAGCCTGTATATATGAAATGCAAAAGTAGGTATAGTTATTGGCGGGGAGGGAGAAAACATTCAAATGATTACAAAATGATTTATTACAATTGGCTGCTTGCCACAATAAGGATGACCTAATAAAATTACTTTCATAATTATGTGAATGACATTGACATTTGAATAATACAGTAAATAATAAAGAACTAGATACTAAATATGCATTTTTTTTTCACTAATAACTATTTACCTACTTTTGCCCCATCTTCATATAAATTTTTTTTATATTGATATATGAAAAAAATTAAAATTAATCAAAATTGGAGTTTGTGTTTTTTTTTTTGTTTTTTTAACCTTAATTTAAATTCTTGTTTTTATTTTGAAATTTTGCATTGAATTATCAAGTGTTTTGAACATTTTTTTTTCCTTGTGTTGTATGCAAGCAAATTGTATGATGGCTTGCTTTCCAATAGTAGTTGGGTTAAAGAAATTGGCTTTATTTTACTTTGATGTTTTTTGTTGTTTTTTTTCTCCTTTTTATTGATTTCAATATCTCTTACCAGAATCAAAGAGAAAATAGAATTTGTCTGATATCCAAACTTTAGTGCAGTCGTTCCACATATCATGTTACCATGCAAATTTTGGAATTTTGTATACATTTCACTCTCTAGCCAAATTTGTTTTTTTAGTAGCTTTTATTATTCTATTAATTTTATTTTGACTATTGAACTTGTGCTGTTATTGCATTATTTCAGCCAATTCATTCTACAGCCTGCTTCAGGTGTCAAATCTGTAAGAAAAGAGAAGGCTTTTTGTTTTCTTTTTTATTTCTGAAGTAGAATGGGTTAACTCAAAATATATTGATGGAAAGTAAAATTTCACCACACTGTCTCTCAACTGTACTTGGACCCTCATGCACATACTGGGTCCATGCCAAAATCAGTATTGTCCTTCTGGATGGTATAATTTTTATTTTCCATTTGTACTATGTATTGGCAACACAAGTTCAGTTTCTTTATTTTTAACCCAATAATTCTCAACCTCTTTTTGCTGGTGGGGCCCCACCTTCTGACCTGTAATTTATCTCTGTGGGCCTCTTATAGAAATTAAGTATTTTTCAAGTGTAAAATAATTAACCAGGATAAAAACTCAGTTTCATGTTGAATTAATATTCAGCACATTTGTCAAGGGTCAGATGTATTGAATTTTTGCTCACCTGAAGATTGACAATGTGAAACTGAGTCATGGGGTTTTATCCTGTTTTTATTATCCTATTTAACTGTTAAAAATATTGATATCCCTATGCATAGAGCATTGGGGGGGGTTCCAAATTAAAAACGCTTTTAGGGCCAAATTTTTATCATATTTTACATAAATAAATGGTGAGTGTACAAAAAGCCAATTTTTGCATTTCTGTATTGTCAGCTGGGCATTTGGTTGACCATTCCTATGCCCAACTAATAGCCAAGAATTGGAAAGTTCAAGGACTTTTCTTCACACATAGGTGTGTATATGTATGTATTTATATATATATATATATATATATATATATATATATATATATATATGCAATCTCAAGAGGTGGGCTAAAACTCATCAAAATAAATTTATAATGGCATGATAACAGTTGAGTTTTCTTCCTTTTGTGTTACACACACACATTCCTCAAAGTAGTATGCTTTAGAGTACATATTTTACACCTAAGTTTGGTATTATTAAGGGCATGTGCTTGATTTTCATCGTACTGTCAATTGGGGCTATAGAATATGCCAACTGCACCTATGTCGAGGGGTAAGTTTGGCTCTTACTGGGCTAGATTAGCGGTTGGAAGGACCTGATCTGATCAATCGGCTGGTCATGTAAGCCCTCTTTCAGATTTTTGCTAAAATCTGAATCAGAGGGTGATGGCTGTAGGGTCAATCATGCTGAGGAAAGATCCATGCCCACTTCTCTCTCTGGATGAGTAATAATCTTGTAAATGAAACTCAGAATGCTGATTATGTAGCCCTGATATCCCTAGGCATATTCCCAAGTGGGGCTCCATGGTGAATGGAGAGCATAGTCAATGAACTCAAAACTTGTTTTTATGGCTAATGAAAAAAGATCCCATTATGAATCCTACTCTGACCAAGAAGAACAATAGTGAAAATTCATTGTACTGCAATAAAAAGAACTCTTGCTAACAAAATTATCACCTTTTATTATCGAAAAAAACATTTCCTCTATTATTAGTCCAATTTTGGTCAAAAGCTTAAGATAAAACCATCCTCATAGAGGTGGCAACAAAAAAACTAGCCAAGACATTACTAAAACTGAAAAAATTCAACAATATAAATACCTACCTTCATGATAGACTAAACACCTATGCTCAATTACAGAATTTAAAAAAATAATGTTATAGATGTCAAAAGAATTATAATCAGAAAATTGAACCAAACCATCCACCCAAACACATGTATATTAACTTTTAACAACCAAAAAAAACCCCATCAGAAATAAAAATTGGATACACGCTAGCAGAAATGGAAAAAATGCTATAATTACCAAAAATATAGAAAGAAGCTTGTTCAGGAAAACCAGTATGTGTAAAATGTGGTGCACATGAACCAGATCAAACATGCACTAATAATCTAAACTGCAGCAACTGCAATGAAAGCCATAGAGCAGATTCAAAACTGCAAAATCTGGGAAAAAGAAAGAGAAATCTTAAGAATCTAAGTCACACAAAATATTAGCTTCCCAGAAGCAAGAAGACTTGTAGAAATCCCCTTTATTAAACCAACTTTTGCTAAAATCACAAAATTCCTTCATATGAAAACCAAATAAACACTCAAATAAAAACAAAAAATAGAAGAATTGATAAACCTAATAAATGAACTAAAAAACCTAATTATAACCCTAAAAACCACCATACCTAATATAGAAAAAACCCTTAACAAACCAAACACCACCCCCAACAACCACTACTAAGAAAAATGAAACTAGCCACAAAAAGTATATATAGATCAACTTCAAGAACAAAGGAAAAAGAAAATCAACCACCTCCCCATAAAACTAAAAAGCAATTAAAAAAATAGAGCAAATTGAAATGGACTCGACACGCACAATTAAGAAGCTGAGGCAACTTAAACAAAAAGCATGAGCTCCCATTAGCCAGGTTGGAAGAGTACATATGAACACCTAAGTGAACAGTGAAAGACCAGGAGGCACATTCAAACTGCCCTAGCCAAATTCAATGCAGTTCCTTCAGCATCAAGAATAAACAGTACAATGCTCAGGGATCAACAAAATCCCTACAAAGATCCCAGAGTTTAGAAAGCATGGATAGTGACACAGACTGTATAGTTGGCTGCTTCAATCTGGAAGGTATAACAAATAACTGCAATACTTGAAACCATTTAGCTGTGTACAAATAGATGAGTTTGATCCCTTTTAAATGTTATTTACAAACCATCCACTTAGTAATTTCATTTTTACTTTTTAACTAATCTCTTATAAATGTATATTTTTTTTAAATGTGTGCAAACAAATGACTGATATTAGATTTTTGCTGTTTCATAGCAGTTTTGAGACTATGTGCAAACAAATGATTCATATGTGAAATCATTTAACTGAAGAAAAATAAGTTCAGGCTTGTTTAAAAATATTATAAGAAAAATGTTTACAAATATGTATATCCATTTGACTATTTAAGCAAATTGCTGATGTTGGATTGAATTATTAGTTCTATATAGCAGTGCTTGGAGCTATTTGATTATGTGCAGAAAGTTGGGCTCTAGCTCGTTTGGAATGTTATCTACTAAGTATTTGTTTGGAAATGTTAGGTTTAATATGTGTATAAATGAAACTTGGCATTAAGTGGCCTGAAAGGATGAAAATGCCATAAAACCCAACAAACTGAACAGACCAACCAATCCAGAGAACATCTTGAGTTTTCAAAAAAAAACTTTTTACTAAAATCTGACTAAATCAACCATTTCACCAATATCTGCCCAAATGCAAACAAGTATTTAAAAAAAAACCTACCCTAAAACCCATATAGAAGACAAAACCAACTTAACCTTTCTTGCTATTAAATGACCCACAGAGGTTGATGTGCTGTTAAACAAAACTCAAACTTCTTCATATTGCTGCTTGAAGTAAATAAATATTCTGTGGTATGTATCAAACTTAGAGGCAAAATCCGTACTCTAAAGTATGATCTTGAATGAATTTTAGAATGGGTTATTCTGTAATCTCTCTCTCTCTCATATATATATATATATATATATATATATATTTACAATGTTGTATAGGGATTGACAAGATCATTCAATATCCGGTGTTTAAATTGGTATAGCCCATCAAGGTACTTTAGTTCCTTTTATATCCAATTTATGTCATGTTGCTCCTCTCACCCTGTATGTGACTTCTAAAGCAACATTGACCATGATGTTACCACTTTTAGTTGCAATGGGGGGGTGCTACCTTAAGATAAGCCAGATAATTATTAATTGCAACAGTTTCATTTTTAAATATTTTTGACATTAAGATACCATTTATTTTCTATCTTAAACTTAGTTTTTAGAATTATTAGCTTAGAGCTGCATTTCTGAACCTTTTCACCCATGTTGGAACCCTTGAAATAGTTATATACCATTATTGATAACTGGTCTTATAAGATTTTTTTGTAGTTCATGTCGTAATCATTATATTTTTCTCATGCCTGTGTCCTGTACTCAAGTGAGTTGCTCAATGATACATGAAGCTACCATGTACAAGCCTTGTCCACTAACCACTGAAGGGAATTTCACACAAGTGCCATATAGACATCACTAAATACATTCTCTATGATTATCAATTTAAATAATATAAAATTATTATAATAACCAAGGATTTTCCAACAATATGCCATGTGTCTAGTAAAATTACATAGATAAAACTAAACAAAAATTAATCAAAAATGCATATGCCTATTTATTACTGTTTCTCGCAGAAGCTTTAGTGTTTTTTTTTTTGTTTTTTTTTTTTTGTGAAACCTTAAGTGTTCCAGGGAACACTGGTTGAGAAACACTGGCTATGAGTTTGTTGTTTGTGTTTGTTTTTTAAGAGAAAAATTTGATTTTATTACCTGTTTTATTTTGCTTATGGTGTTAATTTTTATTTATTTCCAGAAGCTCCTAAAAAGAGGTCAAAAGCCTCAAAATCAAAGAAGCCTGGTATCTGTTCAGTCCTCTGCAAATATTTTTTACTCACCCTTGTCCTCTTGTCTGGCCTTGGAACCATGTTGTATTTTGTGAATAATGACGTGCAGGAAGTTGTTGGTGAGGGAACTATTTTTTTTTTTTTAACTTTTTATTCATTTATATATTTAAAAGTATTTTTAATAGATTGATGAATATTTAGGATAAGGGTATCTGACAACGTGGTTAAGAAATGACTGAAAAAAAATAATTGTTGAAAATAAATTATATTAGTCCAGGTTAAAAGTGTGGTAAAGGTAACTTGAAGCCAAACATTTTTAGACCTTATTTTTTTCAATGTAGGTATCATTGAGGAATGAGAAAATATTCGTTAAACGGGTCAGCCTGTGTTACCTTTATTATACTTTTAACCTGGTCTATATGACCCATTTCAATTTACAGTTTTTTTTTTTTTTTTTTTTTTTTTTGTTTTTTTTTAAGTGTATCACAGGTTTTTGAATTTGTAATGTAGAAATTTAGTCAAAATTTCCCCAGTTAACTGAGACTGTAGAAAAATTTATGTCCACTGTTCTGCCTGCATATGCAACATGCTAACCATTGTCTCTTCGAATAGCGGAGACTGATTGGTTCACTAGAGGTAGCTGGCTGCCTTTCAATTCCACTACACTCTCCCCCATGATCTGATGGTCACATAGATAACAACCTAGGGCAGTTCTCTTGCATCTAGTGCTCCTTTGTGGTAATGCTACCTCCTCCTCAGAGGTGTCATCTGTTGCATCTGGGTTGCCCACCTCCAGGGGATCACTGTGTGCATTGTTGATGATCATTTTTGTACTTTGGGTTGAGAGTTTACTGTCACTCCTGCTCTCTGAAGTATTCAAACCTATGTACTGTGTATCACTCTCCTTTCGCAACCAGCTCGTATCCTCCACTGCAACTCCATCATGCTACTGTGACACTCTAGTGGCCTGGGAATTTGCGTCAACCCAAACATCAAGCGCAGGACTGCTAACACACCACTTTCTTCGCACAGGGTCTTGGCGTACCCTCGCGACAACTTTTTATTATTTGTATTTAAGGAACATTGATCACCTTGTCATCCCAACCTTTCGTCATGTCCACTGCTCTTCTCTTAATGAATGCTGCTGCCACCCTGAGCCATTTAACCATTGGGAAGTGCCCAACTAGCTTTCCTCAAAATAAGAACACACTGCATCAGGTAAGAATGTGTGGCACGCTTGGGATTTCATTCCCTCGTTCCCATATCAAGGGGTTGCCCTCTCCCCGAATTGTTAGGCCGAGCACTCGCGCACTGTTCTGCAGCTGCTCCATTTCTTTGCTTGCCAGATGTTATCTCACCCTAGTTGTGGAAGCTATATTTTCATTAATGAAGACATTGTTAATGTATGCTGAAGTTGCTGCTGGATAGTGTCATCTTTTGAGAGTGTAGCCTCAACAATAGCTTGCATGATAGATGGTGCCTTGTTGAATCCAAAACCATGCGCTTTAAGCTGTACCTTTTACCCTTCAAAGATAACAATCTTTACGGTCACAAGGATTGGTGCACACACACACCTGTAAATAGGCCCTTCGAAGATCAAGCACCGATGTGTTGGAGTCTTTCCTTCTCCAGTCTCTTAACTTTTGTTCACAGATGTCAGCATGGGCTGTGAAGGTGTTGATGTGTCCATTCAACTCACGAAAGTCTAACACCAGGCATGCCTTAGACTTCTTCTATTGAAAGACGGCCATTAATGGAACCTTTGGAGGACCAAGTTCCTTTTCAGGATAGGGAAGCAGCTATCCATTGTTTAGCCATGTTTCCAGCTCATGACAATATTCTTCTTGAACCTGCGCAGACACAGAATAATCAGGCACTTTATTCGTAAGCTGATTACCTAACCATTTCCATGATGCTGTCCAAGCCCTGGTCTGTTTATTGAAATCAGCGCTGAAGTTCAGCTCCTCTATTCTGATTGCAGTGCAGGCATACAGCTCCATCCTTGTGAAGGGGGCATTGCCAGACTGGTTTATGTGGACTCCACCCAACATCCTGATGATATCCATTTTAATTAGTGTGTTGAAGCCTAACAGTGGGCTGTCCATAACCAGAACATCAACTTTTATGGGTCTTACATTATCTGCTGCCAACATGATAGTACCGACACCATCACTGTGGAGAATTGCACTGTTAACTGTCTAGATGTCCGATGTCTATCAGCTCAAGGGATTGCACACTGATCTAGTCATGAGGGACCAGGAACATCCAGAATCCACCAGTGGTATGCACTTCTTGCCATTAACAAAAGCTTAAATCACAAGGAGCACCTCTTTTAATTTGATTGGGGAGAGAGTGGTGGTAACGTCTCCCCCTATTTTCCGTTTCCCGGACAGTTTTTCATTAGGTGCCCTGTTTTGTTGCAGAGATAACAGTGCATGGTTGATCTTTCTCTCCAGTTTCTAACACTATTGCGCTGCATGCAATCCCTGGCCAGATGATTTGAGTCTCTGCATCTGAAACAATTGAGGCCACGCTGACTCGTTTCACAAAGGTCCAGTGTTGGCAAGGCCCACTTAGGTCTTGCAGCAGCTAGATGTTCATCCTTGGTGTCTACCAATACCATGCAAGCCCTTTCAAGTAGCTCTCTCAAAGTTAGGGTTTCCATCCTGGTTGATGATTGGAGGAGTCCCCTGACATGACTCAGTTGCCCACTTATAAAAGTGCTCTTCATCCAACATTCTGGTGGCATTTCCCTCATCAGCTGTTAGGAACTTGTCCACAGTTTCCTTGACAAAGGCAGTGTGTAGTAAACTGGTTGAAGGCCATGAACAAATCTGTCCTGTAGGCTTTAATAAGAGCACTTTCAATCTCCTCAATGTCATTCCATTGTTCTTTTAACAACTGCCAATATGTTTCCTGGGCAGCGCCTTTCAACCTTAGTGGCATGATTCACTTCACCTTAGTTATTTCGCAAAGCTCACAAGAAGAAAAATCAACTGAAAATGAGGGGGATAAAAAATAAAGTCCAATGCTGTCTGTCAAATAGGACAACAGAAACAAGTTCACTCGTCACTTCTCATCTCTTTCCTCTTCTTTCTTTCTGGTGTTATCACTAACGGAATTCACTCCATGCAAATTTGTCATCACATTTCATCTCCTACCTAACCAACTCGCCACCTGTTTTTATGCAGCCTGGGACAGTTGCTAAATTTGCATAAGCGTCCTCTAGCATTGGTCAACCTTCGTAATCAAATGAACCCAAATTTATGTCCGCTGTTCTGCCTGCATATACAGCACGCTAATTGTTGTCTCTTCGAATGGTGGAAACTGATTGGTTCACCAGAGGTAGCTGACTTCTTGTTCTGCCTTTCAAAACTGCTACAAATAGTGCTCTGAAAAACTAATTAAAATTTTCTTTGTTTTTATTTTTTTAAATTTTTTTATTAAGTTTATATTAGTTCTGTAGCCATATAATCTTACTAAAATGTATCAGGTTTATTTAATTAAACTGATCTTTTTCCCCCTCCCTCTCCAAGCATTGCTGGGTATGTTAATGTAAACAAGATATTTAAACCTCCATTATAGAAGTGGCTATGCTTACAATCTCTCTGATGATTGTAAAAGCATACAATTCATACTAATAGGAGTATAGCTTTGGATTACAATTCTTCCATAGTCTATAAGTTTTAAACCAATTCTGCTGTAAAGGCACTGAGCACGTTTTGTATTGAACATGAAACAGTTGTCATGGACTATTAAATATAAAATTGATTATAATTTATTATTTATGTATTTTATACATACACATATATATATATATATATATATATATATATATATATAGTAGCAAGCATAAAGATCAGAATTTTGTAAGATACCCTATTTTATATTATTACTCCTGGAAATTTTTTAATAATACAAAATAATTATTAAATTTTACGGGTTTAATTGTTCTGATGTTTTTGATCATCTATTTTTTCGAATGTTATATAATTATTCTCATAACTTTATCAAAATAAGTTTACTGAGCTTTATATTTTGAAATTATTTAATTTACCTTTATATCCTTATTTTTCCTTGATAAAATGTTCTATAAAGCTTTAAAATAAAGTTATTTCACACTTAGACTTTTTTTTAAACATTGTTCTGATCTTTATGCTCACTACTATATATATACTACCAGGCAAAGATATTTGGTCATGCTCAGAAAATTTTATTTCTTATCCTTAAAGTGTTATTTTTAACAAAACAAGTTAAGCACCACAATTGTTTTATTTATTATACTAAATACAAGTTTCCTCAGTAACTATGACCTTAGTATAACCAGATATCTTTTGAAAAATTGATTTGAAGGTGTTTTTCTTCTTTAGTACTGAGAATGTTTTCCAAAAGTTACATTATACCACCACTTTATCTTACATTAGACAATATTGTATTGAATTACTGCTTGCTAGATACTACCAGTTTTACCTATGCAGAGGACAATTTCATCAGTCACCAGCTTGTATAACAGAAGGCTGACTGCTCCAAATATCACTACACAATTGAACCAATGTCCTGAAAAGAATTTGTCAACATCTACTGTGAGGCAAAGACTCTGTGAAGCTGGCCTATATAGCAATTGCAAAATCGAGGATTTGCACCCAGTGAAAGGGAAGTTGAATCAAACCAGCTATCACAGCATACTGCTGATTCACATGATCTCATCCGGAACACAGCTTGTGAGACAAGGATTTGTACTCATACAAGCATACTAGTAAACTCTGCCAGAGGTACATTAAAAGCAAAGAGGAACAGCATGTTCTTCAACTGATGTCTTGACCAGTGCAATGAGTGGACTTCAATCCCATTGAACTAGTGTGAAATGAACTTGACTGAAAAGTCAGAGCTAAACTACCCACAAATGTGGCCTGCCTCTGACAACTCTTGTAAGAAATCTAGGCAGGGTTATCTCAGTCTACCTCCAGTCTTTGGTGGAAAGAATGCTGAAAATCTAAAATAGTGATAGTGGCCAAAAGGGGTCATTTTGACTCGTCAAAAGTTTAAGATTTTGTGTCTTTTTGGTTTAACTTGTATTTAATGTGACTCAGGAAGAGTTGTATTTAGTATAATAAATAAAACTATTGTGGTGCTTAACTTGTTTCATTAAAGATAACACTTTTAGGATGAGAAATAAAAATTTTCTAGGGTGGCCAAATGCTTTTGACTGGTAGTGTAGAAAATGGTGTGTACTAAACATTGATAAAATCACTTAAAAAAAACAAAACAGAACTTTTTGAAAAACACTTAAAATCAAATGGTCATTACAAGTCTTTTAGCACTAGTTTCATGATGGCAAAATTGATTGTCTGTTTTGGTTTGTTTTCCTTATTTTTAGTTATTTTATTCATATGTTAATGTGTATGTTATTTATTTTATTTTTATTTTCAGACATTTATATTCAACATGCCAAAGATGCAGATCTGGGTAGCCTGAAAGGATTATTAGAAAATTTCCCATCAATTTTGACTGATGAATCACAAGAAGCAGTTGAAGAGAAAAAAGAATCTTATCCAATTGAAAATGATTTTGTTGATGATGATGAAGGAGAACTTCGTGGAAATCTACCACCACCTGTCACTGAAACAAAGACGGAAGCTGAGGAGAAACCTGCTGAACCAGCTGTAGCACCTGAAATCAAAGAACCAGAATCCAAAGCACCTGAAATTGTAGAAACACCTGTGACTGAAGAGGCAGTACCTCCTGTAGTTGAGGAGCCTGTGGTACCTGAAGTTGAGGAGCCGATAGCTGAAGCGTCTAAATCTGAAGAACCCGAAGCCCCTGTTGCTGAGGAAGCTCCTGTTGTGGAGGAGCCAGAACCTGTTGCTGAGGAGCCAAAACCTGAGGAACCTGTTGCTGAGGAACCTGAAGCTCCTGTTGCTGAGGAGCCAAAACCTGAGGAACCTGTTGCTGAGGAACCTGAAGCTCCTGTTGCTGAGGAGCCAAAACCTGAGGAACCTGTTGCCGAGGAACCTGAAGCTCCTGTTGCTGAGGAGCCAAAACCTGAGGAACCTGTTGCCGAGGAGCCTGAAGCTCCTGTTGCTGAGGAGCCAAAACTTTCGGAACCTATTACCAAGGAACCTGAAGCTGCTGTTGCTGAGGAGCCAAAACCTGAAGAACCTGTTGCCACGGAGCCAAAACCTGAGGAACCTGTTGCTGAAGAGCCTGAAGCTCCTGTTGCTGAAGAGCCAAGAGTAGACGAACCTGTTGCGGAGGAGCCTGAGGCTCCTGTTGCTGAAGAGCCAAGAGTAGACGAACCTGTTGCTGAGGAGCCTGAGGCTCCCGTTGTTGAAGAGCCAAGAGTAGACGAATCTGTTGCTGAGGAACCTGAGGCTCCCGTTGTTGAAGAGCCAAGAGTAGACGAATCTGTTGCTGAGGAACCTGAGGCTCCCGTTGCTGAAGAGCCAAGAGTAGAGGAACCTGTTGCTGAGGAGGCTGAGGCTCCCGTTGCTGAAGAGCCAAGAGCAGAGGAACCTGTTGCTGAGGAGCCTGAAGCTCCTGTTGCTGAAGAGCCAAGAGTAGGTGAGCCTGTTGCCGAGGAGCCGAGGGCAGAGGGACCTGTTGCCGAGGAGCTGAGGGCAGAGGAACCTGTTGCCGAGGAGCCGAGGGCAGAGGAACCTGTTGCCGAGGAGCCGAGGGCAGAGGAACCTGTTGCCGAGGAGCCGAGGGCAGAGGAACCTGTTGCCGAGGAGCCGAGGGCAGAGGAACCACAGATTGAGGAACCAGAAACTGTAGCTGAAGAACCAATGACTGAGGAAGAAACTCCAGAAAATTATGATTATCCCACAGAACGAGAAGCCGAAGAACCTGAAGTCCCTGAAAATACAGAATCTGAAACAAAAGAAGTTGAAGATCAGATTCCTGAAAATGCTATTCCCAATGTGCCACCACCAGAAGAAACAGCCCCTGAACCACAGGAAGAAGCCCCTGTAGAGACAGCAGAATCCACCTCCACAAATGATGACAATGACCTCTATGAAAAAGACTCTATTACCAACAGTAATGATTACCAAATTCGAGATCAGTTAGATGATGCTGACCAATTATTGGAGGAGGTTAGACTGTTTTTTTATTTGTTTTTATTTTCTTTGGTATACTGAATGATTTCTTTCTGAACCAGGTTTCTTATTGTTTATTTAACACTTTAGACTCTTGTCTGCTTATTTTTAAGCTCGTTAAATGACATGTTACAAATAGGAAACTCATTTTTAACATTTTGTCGTCATCATCATCAAGGCATGCTGACAGCATGAATTCTCTTGACTCTTTCTCACCATCCGTCCCTATCAGCCATCGTTCTTGGTAAGTCCCCTAGATGGCATCCAGTGTATGCATAGAGCTGATGAATGTAAGTTTTTGTTGGTTGGCCAATACTGGTATGTCCTTATGGAGAGGTCCATAGGAGAATGTCAGTTTTGAGTTTATCTTTACTTCTCCAGCAGTGCCCAACATATCTTGCTCATCTTACTTGGATGGTTTGTAAGATGGAAGGCAAGTGGCCATACTGCTGCTGTTATGTAGTGTGTTGCTTCAAGGATTTGTTCAAATCAGCATGCAGGAAAACAATCTTTACTCAGCTTAAATAGTTGGCCTTGTTGTATACTGCCCATGGCAGAGGGGTTGTGCAAATATAAACAATGGTCTGTAAGCCAAGCCTGTTAATGATTACATCATTCAAGACGTTCCTCCTATGCATAAAATTGTCAAGCAGACAAGGCACTTATCTACACAAATGGTTACTCTGACTTTGTCTCTTTTTTTTTTTCTTTTTTTTCATTATGATAACTGCAGGGAGATTGTCAGTAAGCTCTATGGGTCTTTTCCCTTTCCTTGGATAACATTAAAGGCATCAAGAAAGGTCTGTTCCTTGATTCAGGAACGGATCTATAGTCTTACAAGGCTATCAGATGTCCTCACTGTTGGAAAAAAAAAATCAAAATATTGTAAATACATAAGGAAAAAAAATGTAATTTATACAGTTAAAATATCTGAGTGTTACAATAACCATAATACATTTCATTCTCATGTTTTTTTGTTTTTATTATGAAGTCAAAGGAAAGTAAAAGGAAAGCTTACTCAGCACTAATAAATTGTCCATAGATTGATATGCTAAAAAATATTATTGAATAACTGATGACAAAGGTGATTTGAAAGAAATTTTGTGTTTTTTGTTTTTCTAATGTGTTCATTTTTTAATTTTAAAAGATTTATTAACAAAGTGACTTAAAAACAAATTATTTTCTAATGATCTCAAATTTAACATTTACTTATATATATTTCTTTGTAATTTTTGTTTTTAGTATTTAGATAGAATTTTTTTATAGGCTAAATATTAAATTTCAGTGTCTAACTCTCTAGGTAATAGAAATTAACTGCAGTTTATCTGGTACTAATTATTTACATTATGAAAATGCAACATTACATTAAACTGGAAACTTTAGTAATTTTATGTAATCATTATTAATTGGTTCACAAGAAACTCATCTTTTTGTACAAACAGAAAGACTTATTTGTTATGAAAAGCAGCTAAATTTAAGATGAAAGATATATTAGTCAAACACTTAAGAGAATGGTTTGATATTTCGTCTTTAGAATATTTGTTTGGAAAAGGGAAGTCTCTTATTGAAAGTTGGTCTCTATTTATTCATCTGACAACCTAAAGTGTTAGAATATAACACAAGGTCAGTTTAATGAGGGCTCCTAGTAGGTGGTGCCAAACATAGCTCCAGTTCCATTGGCATTCTTCCAAAGGGTTGCCAGGCAATAAACCCAGTTGTTACTCCTTTTAGATGAGGGGGTAGCTGCTGCCTGTGTGATAAGACACCCTGGAACTAAGTTATTGAAGACTTCAGGCCACCCAACATGAATGTCAGTGGCCATTGAAACAATTGAGTGGGTGTCTTGTGACAAATAAATCAGCTCAGGATGTTAGTAATCATACAGAATTTAATTTTTCGAAAATTTTATTAAAATAAGTATTCACTTCTAATAAAATATTACTAATTACATTTTTAAGTAGTTATATAAGCTAGAGGTGTAAAATAATTACCTAACATTATTGCTAATTGGATAACCAACAAAAATGCTTAAATCTATAAATCTCATGTCATGCACATTTAAATCTATTTTTCCATAATAAAAAAAAAATCTATGAAATTTTTCACAGAATATGAAATAATATAAAAAATATTTCTTTTCTGTTACCTAGATTTATTTTTGACCTCTTACTCAACATTAACAGTTGCTTCAACTTTTATGTATAAAGAATAAAAATGAGATGTCCTTCTTCTCTGTTGAATTCATGTTGTGAAAAAATATTTTGCTGGTAATAACCTGATATCTGCACTGGAATCTGGATATATTTAGGAGCAAAAAAAAAAAAAAATCCCTGACAGTATTAGCTACAAAAATTTCTGTTCAAAAAGAAATTTTATCATCTGCATTAATGTTTAACTTTTTTCTTGGATTTTACAAAACAAACAATTTACATAGACAATATAATTTTATTAACAATCAATTAATAATTTGACAGGAAATTACTTAATAATTTTAATCTTATTTTAACCGTTTTGGTGTGGTACATTTGGCTGGAATGCACGTTTTGACTATAAAATAATAAAACTTAAAAATAAAAATAAATTCATTGGAATATTTACAATTACAATATATTCTGAAAAGCAATTAGGATGTTGAGGGGGTGATTTGAATCTTGTGCAACAGGGAGTATATCACATGTTTATAAGAGAATTTTTTTATTTACTGATATTTCAAAAGTTTTATATCAAACAAAAAAACACTTAGGTAGTATATCACATGAAATCCAAAAATGTTTAAATAATATGGACTCAAGATACATCTCACCCTCTGACATTAAGCATATTTGGGCAACTTGAGTAGCTCTCTGCACTAAAAGGCTTAATGCAATAAAGTTCATCTCAGTACAATTTGATATGATTTTATAATGATATAGTTTGTAAAAGTATTTTATAATTTGCTTGAAGCATTGTGCAAATTATTTTATTGCATTTATTTAGAGGGCTACTGCAATGGAAAATGATTATTAAGGCCTAATTAATTTCGAAGTAAAAACTTCATTAGAGACTTTTTAAAAATGAATTCAATATTGTATGTTCAAATTTTTTTTTTTTTTCTTTTTTTTTTGGACATAGTAAACATGGTGTTATGTGGGGGTGTTAGAATGCCATGTTGGATGTTGTAACCATGGTGCCATGTGGTGTGTTTAAACACCATGTGGAAGAGATGTGACTTCAGTTGTCTTAATCAATTTCATTTTATTTATTTATTTGATTTAAATATATATTTAAAGAATGTGCATGTTAATTAATGATATATTCAGTATTTAATTCTAACCTACTGTTAATCAAAGGGTGTAATTTAGCTATTAATAAAGCCTCCTTAATTCTGAGATTACCAACATTACGTACCATTGCTTCTATTGTAATAGAAAATATTATCATTATTTTTGCATTTAATTAAATGTTTATGGAATGAGGAGGATGCACATGTGTTGAAGTGTTCTTTAATTCCGATGTGGAGGGATTTGATTGTGCTTCTTGTATAAAAATTATGGCATTTTAAGCAAATTAAACGATAAAGTGTAATTTTTTTTGGCATATATTTGGATCTCTTATCGGGCAGTTGGCTAGAGTGCATGTTGTGACAGTACTGTTATTTTTCTTCATTAGGTATTTTATCTCTCTATCTTTGCCAAATATGTCCAGACTCCAGTATTCTGATAGTTATTAGTGTTTGCGTTTATGAAAGTTTTTCGTATTTTAGGGCAAAAGTGTCTAATCTTTTGATTAGAAAGTTAACACATTTTTTTTTCTTTTTAAATATTAAAAACAGATTTTTTCTTCCAGATTTTGTCTTAATTTCCCCCATTTTTAAAAATTATATCCTAAATTTTTTATGTTGACAAAAATGTGTGTATACATTCTCTCATGCAAAAACATTTTATATCATGTGAGTAGTTTCATCATCCTAGTTTTTCATCAACAACCATGACTCTTACTATAATTCACAAAATGTTTTGTCTCTTTCATTACATAATTCAAGGATGATTAGAGCTATGGGATGTTTTTGAAAACTAGTTTTTTGGGTTTTTTTCCCCTTTTGTAGAGGATCCAATTTACAATGTAATATCATATATATATATATATGATAACTGTACAAATTTAAGTAAATTATTTTTTTTTTTTTCTGTTAAATTTAGTGATATTGAGTATGTTATATTGTATAGAAGTAACTGACTTGCCATTTGAAAATAAAATATGTTAAGTAGAAACTCAAATGGTAGAATGATGTATTTGTTACAAACAGTTGGGATAAAACAAAATTAGAGAATTATTTTTTTCCAGCTGTAAAATACATTTAACAAAATTTATTATTCTTTGTAGATTTGTTGGTGACTGTTTAGAAAGTAAGAATTACAAATAGTGTTTTCTTATATGAGGTGCCATCATGTGTTTATTAGTATGAAAAGAAAAAGATTTATTTTTTAATTTAAGGAGTTATATTCAAATGAATCTTAGAAACTTTTATTTTGTCATGATGTTTAGCTACTAGGAATGTCATTGACATATTGGATATATATGTAATGATTATTAGTGTAGAATTAAGAAAAGAAACCATCTATCAGGATGTCATCATCTGTGTGTAAATATTATTAAGAGGTAATTATAGAAGAGGGATTTTGTTGTGCATATAAATAGTTTTCTTAGGGTGTGTGTATGTTATATATAATTCCGCAAGCAATCCATTTATTTAACTTTTTATAATAGTTTGTCAGTTTCTTGCTCTTTGGTGATCCTCAAGCAATTAAAAATATTTGTTACCTGGATTAGGTTACTTCAATAGGCAGTAGGCACACAAAATTTAACTTATTAATTTTTGATGGCACTGATTTCCAGTGTCATGCATTGTAAAATAAAAAATAAGATGCAACTTGTCAGATATATTCTAACTGGTAACTGATGATCATACATATTAGATTTTAGCTCACCTGAGGATCAACAATGTAAAACTCTTGACTCGTAATTTTTTATCTTGTTTTATTTAGCCTAATTGGCTAGGATTGTAGAATACACCAACTGCATCTCTGCAGAGGTAAGACCCCCCACCTACCCACCAACTGTTGTCCTGGATATGACCCTAAACAATCTGATGGTGAGGCTCTAGTAATGCTAGAGCTGTGGGGAATGTGGAGTACTCCTTCATTGCTATTGCTCACAGATCCACTCTGACCTGGAGTGGTAGCACTTGATAGGGTCCTATCTGTGGGTCAAATAGAACTGTTTGACATTTAGACTGTGTGCAAACGAATGTCTTATGCTAAATTGAATTGTTTGAAATAGAACTGTTTGATTATTTAACTGTGTAAATAAATGATGTTTAATTGAATTGTTAGAGATGCATAACAATACTTGGAAACCATTTAACTATGTACAAATAGATGAGTAATGTTGAATTGAATAATTATTTTTATATAGCAATGCTTGTAACCACTTTACTGTCTGCAAACAAAGTATTAGTATTGAATAGAATTATGAGTGTTAGATAGCAATAATTGTAACTGTTTAACTATGTAGAAACAATAGCAATACTAGTGTGCAAAAAATTAATTCTGACTTGTTTAAAAATGAAATTACCCACAAACTAATCTCTTACATATATATATCCATTTAAATGTTTGCAAACAAATGGCTGATGTTAAATTGTTACTGTTACATAGCAATACTTGAAACCATTTAATTGCATGCAAACAAATGATTAATAGTAAATTGAATTATATTTGATAGAAATACTTGAAACCATTAAACTATTTGCAAAAAAAAGCTCAGGCTTGCTTAAAAATGTCATCAAGAAAATGTTTACAAATCATATAAATTTAATATGTATAAACAGGGTTTAGCATTAAATAATCTACAAGGGTTATGCCATAAAACCAAACCAAACCTGATTTATTATCTTATTCTTGAAATGTTATTTTATATTTTTGTGCATAGAGCACTAAGTATTTTTACTGATTAAAATACTTTAGCATTGGACTTAGACATAAAATGTGTCAATAAATCAAGACTCAAATGATAGATTGACTTATTGGTTATAAACAATGGTGGTAGAACAAAATTAGAGGATTTTTTTTTTTTTTACAGAACATATTTTCAAATTACTCTTTATTAAAGTCAGGGCTGCTTTCTGCTTGGCAATAACTTCTATCCTAATTTGCTCACATTTTAATCCTTGGAACCCTTAGCCTTCAGATACCCTGTACCTGAGCTTACAAAATTCACAAAAGAGCAGACACTTTTGTTCAAAGCTATGCCATCATTCCATTAAAAGAAAGGCTCTAAGTTGTCACTTTTATTATTATCTTACATGTCCTCTCTGAGCCCTAAATGTGAGAGCTCATCTCAAGATATCAAGACTACAGTGTATGGTAAAATAGTACCCTGAAATATCAGGCTTATGGGTTCAACGGGCTAACATTTGTATACGAGATTTTATTTTTATTTGGCATGAATCTAAAATTATCGGATACAGTATTACTTACCAATCTTAACTGGAGTAATTACTATTAACTTTTTCCTAACATTTTACACTGTGTGTGTGTGTGTATATATATTGTGTGTGTGCATGTACAGTATTGCCTATAAATAAGCACACTCCTAAAAATCTTTTAAAACATTTTCTCAACCAAAGATTCTAGTGGAACATTATACAATGAAAATGGATCTTAAGTATTGCTTATCAAACTGTCCAATATTTAAACTCTATAATCAAAAATAATCCCTTTGTCCAAAAATAGACGCACTGCTTATTTAGTTATATAGTTTTCAACTCCAATACTTAATGATATTCATTTCGATTGTATGATGTTCCTCTAGAAATAATAAAATCCTTGTTAAATCTTTTGGTTTAGAAGAAAATTAACTTTTTATTAAAAAAAAAAAAAAAAAAAGAAAAATTTATGTTGATAAAAGTTTACTGTAGATGATACTGTGCGTGTGTGTGTATATTTTTATTCCTGTGATGTGCAGTCAAATAATTGAACATTAGCCTATCTTGTTGGTTTTAGTTATGCACATCCCATATATCATCTTTGATGTTTTTTCAGGGTTTTCCTAGAGATGCATTAGAATCATTTAATAACCTTCTTTCCAAAAATTTGAAAAGTCCGCGTGCTACATATGGTCGCGCTGCAGCCCTGAGTGACATTGCCAAAATTGAATCCAGCAATCAAATTCTAGAACAAAGTATGCATGTCCTGGAAGTGCTCATAAGTAATCCAGAAACACCAGATGCATTACTTTTAAAAGGGGGTTTAGACCTCGCTAAAAAGCAACTCTTCAGAGGTAAGTGGTTGTCACACTTACCGTTTTTGTTTTTTTTTTCTTTTCTTTTCTTTTTAATCTTCTTAACCCATAGTGTTGGATAAGAATTTGTCTCTCTGTCTAACCTTAAAGAAGATGACATTACACAAGAGACAATCTTGTTTGCTATATACATATATATATATATATATATATATATATTTGTTGCTTGCTTTTTGTCAATGCAAAGAAGAATAATGCATGGCATTAGATGGCTTCTGTAGATGCTAATGTGCTAAGAAGCTTTGTTTGCTTTTCATTTCAAAATTAAACTTTTTTTTCTCTCTCTCTTTCTCTCTAATGACCTTCACTTGATATATTGGTTTTTATCAGTTTGTCAAATGGTTAAAGATAACTGAACAGGTCTGAAAATTCAAGGACAAAAAAAGGGTTTTCATGGGATAAAAAGGAGTTCTGAATGGGGTGGGTCTGTTATGTCTTCCAAGTTCAGGTACCAAATGATTGTACATATGAAAGTAATTGCCTGTGTATATGTGAAATGGTATCCAAAAGTTCAGTGTGTATAAAAAAATTTTAAAATGCCTTTCTTAGAGGAAAACCTTGGATAAAAAAGATAGTTCTGCATCAAGCCATACATAAATCATCTGTGGACTAAATGCACCCTTTAAAGTCATGTTTAAGACCACTTTTGTTGTGGGATTATTATATATCCTTAAAGATTTGTTTTGAAGATATAGAATAACAAAGTTTTTTTTGAAATTGAAGTGCTGACTTAAAAATATTTATAAAGGCAGGTTTGTAAAATATTCAAAGGAAAATAATTTAAGAAATGAAGACAAAACTAGTATTAGAAATATTTGATAGGGTCAATGTTGTTGAGTATAGTTTGTATTTATAGTGAAAACTATCTTTAAAAATGAGTAAAACCAGCTAAATTTTCCAGTTTTAGCTTACCTATATATATATATATATATATATATGGGGGGTATGAAAATGTGTAATGGACAGTTGGGCTTAATGTTTGTATTTTTAGAATTATTTATATATAACAGAAAACAGTATGTCAAATCAAATTGACATATTTCATCATGTCTGATTTTTGATACTGATTTCATTCCAAAATTTACCACCTTCCCCACATTATATGTATGTATATATGTGTGTGTGTATATATATATATATATATATATATATATATATATATATATATATATATATATATATATAAAAGATGACAAGTATGGTAAATCGTATTGACATGTTTCAAAGAATGCATCATCGTTTTTTGTTTTTTTTTACTTTCTCCCTTTTTGTCATACTGATTTCATTCCAAACGTTATATATATAACAATGCAAGACATTTCATTGAAGATACAACTGTTATTGACAACATATATGCAAATTGTTAACTTTTTTTTTTTTTTTTTTTTTTTTTTTGTAGCTTTGGGTTGTTTACAACTACTGCTTTCAATATGTGAAGATAGCTTTTTAAGAGAATTTTGAAGTTAGCAAAGATGGGCATCCTGAGATCCTTTGATTGTGTGCACTTGAGTCTCTCACAAAATTTATTAACTGAATGCAATATTGTCAACTTGTTGACATTACACATTTCACTATATAAATCTCAACACTGTTCTTGGAAAATTACATAGATGACACAACACAAAGACATGGGCACTTGAATGAAGCTAGCACTCGATTCAATCTTTTTAATTGTTAACCTTTTTGCAGCCAGAGCAACATTTTTCTTTTTTCTATCTGCAAAAGGGTTAAATACTTTTCTTTTTGAGGATAGTGTTGCAAGTATTCAGTAGACTTGCTTCTTCTCAGGCAATTTGTCAGATTAGAAAAACTTTTTTCTAAAGTTTTTGACCTGAGTGAATCCTATTTACAGTATGAATACAATGTTAAGACAATTTGACATTCTGATATGCATGCACACGAGTTATCTTTCTCTTGTTTTTATTTTTTATTGTTCCATAAGAGTAGGTGAAAACTATGAGGACTCATGTTTCAATGAATTTCAAAGTTGACATTTAAAAATAACAAGGAAAAGATAACTCATATATATGCATGTTAGAAAGTCAGATTGTTTCAACATTGTGTGTGTGTGTGTATGTGTGTATATATATATATATATATATATATATATATACACACACACACACTGTAAATAGGACCTTGTCTAAAACTATAGAAAATCAATATTTTTTAAAATCTGACAAATTTTCTGATTAGAGGAAGGTCTTCTGAATGCTAAGCAACAAAAATTAGTTGTGACAATTTTTATTTTTTCTTCAAGGGACTAATCTTTTTAAGATGTTAATTGTCTGAATTTTTGAGACAAAGCTTGATGATTTTTATCATGCAGGGTTTTCAGACTATTGTCTTCATCTTATATTCACAATATTTCGGCCAATATATCCTCTGGCCTTCTTCAGGTGTTTGTCAAACTCAGGAGTCTACACGGAACTTCGAACCTTGTCCTTTATTTAATCCACGGGTGTCACTTATTGTGATTCCGTTAACCATAACCAGGTATAAGTGCTAAGTATTCCTGTATTGATACTCACCTGCAATCAGGATTGAACCTGCAATCTCTAAATGATTGTCTCTCTTTAGAAGCTTAGGAAATGTCCATAAAAACCTCATTTTGCTTATTTATAGTATGGACAATGCCATCTTGGAATCATAAACGTTAACCGATTGGTATTTTAGGGTGTGCTCTTGTCTTCAGTTGTATTCTTGTTTATGGCTGTATCTCCTTGATTACACAAGGAGGTAGGGTTGAAGTAGTTCTATGCTTGCATGATTTTGGTCCCTGGAGCAGGGAATTTTTCCCTTACCCACATGTATATACCATAGTCTCCATGTGTTTTAAAATTGTCCCTGTCGGAAAGTACTTGAATATTAACATATTAAATCCTAACAAAAGAATGTCTTGTCCTCCTAACTTAAAGTTCCACTCATAGAACAGGTTTTCAGCTTGTTGTTTAAGTATTAAATTCTTATCTTTACTTGTCAACTGCTGGTTATGACAAAAATTATGGTAGTTCATTGTTAATAAAGCTCAAGGATAGATTTCATTGTAAAAATTGTTTTTGCTACCATCAGTTACCTTGGCCAGTAATAGTTTTAGAAATTGCCTATATTTCTATATGTCTATTTATTAGGGTCTTAAAGGTTACAGGTATCTTCCTTCACCTACATATCCCTCAACATCTTTTTTTTTTTTTTTTTTTTTTTCAAATTACTTAGGTGATTTAGTTATTTTTTCATATCTCTGGCTATATTAATTTTTATTTTCTTAAGTTAAAACAGTTTCAATGAAAAGTAGTCTTTAAAAAGCATATTCATTAGTTTTGTTTAACTAAAGTCCATTTTGATAGCTAATATGTAAATATGCCTATTCTGAATGCATTATCCAAAGTGATTATTACACTTTCTTTAGTTAGTATATATTAAGCTCAGCCATGGGTAGCATGTAGCACTTTTTTTCTTTTCTTTTTCTTTTTTTTATTACAATTTTTGGCTGAGCACAGCTGAGTTGATTTCAATCTTATCCTCAGTTACCTTTCTCAGGATAAAGAGCCTAGTCTACTTTACTATTTACCTATAGTTGAAAGAACAAGTGATGGATTTATGCCTTTCTCAAGAGCGTTTGTACAGTATGAAACAAACTGCCCTGTTCTAGATTTGCTGAGTCCATTTCTGATGACGCTGTTATACCATTTGAGCTTCACATTTGTTTAGTTAGTATTAACTGTTCTTGTATCATCATTAATAATTACTCAGAACTTGTGCTGGAAGTTTGTATGTCTTGTGTGCTTGAATACACTAAAAAATAAAATGTAATTTTCCAAAGACATGAATCCAAACTCTTGAAAACCTTCACTTTGTTTTATTACTAGTCAGCTTTGATATCTTTTATTATAGCATGGAATATATTAGGAAGGAAGATAAGATGGAAACAACTAATTTGTTTGAGTGTTTGATTTTCAAGATGTTTTGCCCTGTATGGTCCTGATCATATTTCAATTTTCAATATGGAACAGTAAAATTATGAAGTTATGGGTGTCCTGGGTATGACACTAAATTGCATCTGTAAGGCTCCATTTCTGAAGAGCTGGGGAGTGTAAAGTACTCTTTGATTGCCATTACTTCCAGGTTCACTCTGACCAGAAGTGATAGTACCTGTTATGAGTCAAATAAATCTGTTTAAAAATTATTTTTTATTTACATATGACTGTGTGGAGAAACAGTTACACAAAAATGTAAATATGAATCTACAGAAGATGTGTTTCCCTGGCTTCTAGGTACAAAATAACTATTGATAGGTTGACATGCCTTTAAAGTCAATCATTATAAAGTTATGGCAATGTGATTAGGAACATCAACTGTTATAAAACTTTAAAAAATGAGAACGAGAAAACTTTTGAATGTCTTTTCTTCAGGCTATGACTTAATCTGAAAATATTGTGTGAAGTAAAATTTTTAAAAAAATGTTAGTAGTAATATCTAAATAGTACATTAAAAATAGTGTATGTTGTGGATGAGATTTTGGTATTCCAATCTATGTCAAATTAAGTAGAATATTTGGTTTTAGTATTCATCTTGCCCCCAAAAAGTCATATTTTACTTGATGCACAACAATATTTTCCAAGAGACTTGGTTCTTCTCATAATTTCAGAGATGCACCCTTTCATCATTCTCAACTGTCTAAAAAAGGATTTTGGCTATTTACATTGCTGAAAAACCTTATCCACTATGGTAAGTCAATGGGAAGGAAGTTGAATGAGTTTGTACAAGATGTATTCTGCTGGTTAGGATTACTTCAAAATTTCAGTGTTTTTTGTTTATCTTTTTTTTTTCTTTTGTTTATTTTTAATGAACCTTGGCTACCCCTAGGTGTACATGTACCCTGTTTTGAGAACTTCCCAGTCAGTAACACATAAAATACACTGACTACATCCCCTACAGAAGAATAAGAATAAGACCCTTCCCACTTACTCCCCCCCACAAAAAAAAAGTGGAGTGGCTTTTGACTATGACATTAAACTGCATCTAGTGCAAAGGACTCTGGGGAGAAAGGAGTCACTGCTTTTTTTGCCATTATTACAAAGTTAACTTTTAGCCACAGTAGTTTTACTTATTTGGGTCCCATCTATCAGTCAAATAAAACTGTTTGAGATAATGTTTAAAATGACTTTGAACTACATTAGTACATCAGTTCTTAAAATATTGACAGCCATGTCGGCAGGCTAAGAATAGGCTAACTCAAAGGATAGTGTATAGCATCTTGAATATGACACTGAACTGCATCTGGTGGTGAGGCTCCAGTTCTAGAGATCTGGGAAGTGTGAGCATCCCTTCATTATCAAAAATTTATAACTCTTAAACAACTACACAAAAATGTAAATATGAATGTTGAATAATCATGATTCTTTAACCTATAGGCTAAATTTACCCTAGACAAGTTGATATGCCATTAAAATCAATTGATTAAAATTTAGCTGCAACTAAGAATGAAGTGTTTAGCTGCTTAAAATAATTGAAGATACATTTTTGTAATGTATATAATTGGAGACCATAATTGTTAAATGGACTTTGACATAAAATAATCCAACAAAGTTTGACTTGCCATAAGAATAACCAAAAAAATTAAAGTCTGGATTTGATGAGAATGAATTATCCAAACATAAATAACTTGTGAACCATTGTAACAGTGATCCATGATTATATTGATGCTTCTATTTAGGAAGGATTGAAAGATTTTAATTATTTTATAGTTATATTGGAAATTTGATTGATTGAAAAGTGACATCCTGCATGATACAGATCCCAGAAAAGTAGACAAACTGAATATCTTTGATTCTCATTATATATTTGGAGTATGTGAGCAATGACTTCCAGGTGTTAGGAATATTAACCACTTGATGACATTTATTTAAGTTCAGTGTTACCAGCTTAAAATCCTTTTTGTACAGTAGGTTTTCAGCTAATCTAGGTAAGTAGTAATTGTTAAGATTTGCATATTGTCAATATCAGCTGTAAAAATTACTTATACATTTCAGATTTTTTTTTTCCATGTTTTTTTATGAGGCTCCACCATATTTAATTGTAACAGTGGTCTATGATGATGCTTCTATTTAGCTAGTGTTTTTGAGTGTATTGCTCTTGTACAAATCTTGCTACAATATGATCTTTTTGCTGGATTACAGATATATTAAAAACATGAGAATTTTAGTAATATATAATCTGTGATCTGATTTTAATAATGGTTATAAGCTGGATGCAACTAGGCACAAACCAACATTTTTGATAATGCACTTTTTTTTACCATATAACAGTAGTTTTGCTCAAGGCATAGACTTAACATTTACAAATATGCAAGCTTATGCACATAGTTACACATTCATATATGCACATACAAGCATGAGTTTGTGTATGCACACATTGTTTAGCATGTTTAAGATTGTTAAATTTTTTTAAATGAGAAAATATCATGGCTTTTAATTAACTCTTTGAACCCTGTACTTGAGCTCATACACATCAATAGCCAAAAAAGCAAAAAAGAAGTATAAAGAAAAAAAGAAGTATAAAAAAGATTTAAACTTTACTCCAGGATGCTGACAGCTTTGTTTTCTTCTTGTAAGGTACATTTATTCATTGTGCATCTTCTGTGATATTAATTTCTTGGCTTCAACTCCAGATTTCATCATTTGATTAAAATAAAAGTTTTTATTAATATCTAAGATTATTTCTTTGAATCCAAAAATGTAGTGTCCTGGGTATAGCACTAAACTGCATCTAGTTCTGTAGCTCTGAGGAGTGGAGTACACTTTGATTGCTATTACTTCCAGGTCTACTGTGACATTGGATTGGTAATACCTATGTGATAAATATGTCCTAAAAAAATAAGATAGGAATATTTGATATGATATAACTAATGTGTAAAAAGAATAGATTGTAATGGAATGTTGAAAATATAGATAGTTGAGTCTAATGAAATCTTTAGAAATGAATCCAATTTTGGCATTAAATAATCCATAAGTAGTTTACATGTTATTAAACAAATAAACCAAACTATTGCTGTCTCAAAAATGAAATATCTGGCTCATAGTATACAATAAAACAGTGCTCCACTTTGAAATATGAAGCTTGCAGGTTCAAAGAGGTGATGCCTTTATTTATAATCCTTAAATTTTGATTTGTGTTTTTTTTTTTTTTTTTGTTTTTTTTTGAGTTTTTTAAAAATCTTTTAAGTGCTGTTTTTTTTTTTTTTTTTTTTTTTTTTTTTAATTTTATTTTTTTTTTTTATTTATTTTTTCTTTCTCTTGACAGGCTGGACCAAACGAGCACTTAAAACTTTGACATTCTTAGACTTACGTTTTCCTAATGATGCTGCTGTGCAAAATGAACTGGGAGTTACACATCTGCTGTTAGGCCGAAACGAAGAAGCTAAAACAACTTTTCAAGATGTAAGCTCTTAATATTTTATACAATGCTGAACAGGAAACTGAATCTTACTCTCTTTTCTTTTTTTTTTTTTTTCTGCCAGAAGCGTAAATAATGTATATTTCTACTTCTACTCCTCCTCCTACTCTTAAAAAAACAAGTTGATGACTTTTCTCAAGAGAAAATTATTTCATAGAGCTGCCCATATTTTATTTCTGTTGATATTATTAAAATCTAGTTTTGTTTATTAAAACATTAAATCAATGGCCATTTGTCAAGAGTTGAATAAAAAAAGACATTAAAAAATATCTATCTAAGGATAATCCCACACACGCACACAACTTTCTTTTTTTTTCTTTTTTTTTTTTTTCAAACTTCTATACATTATATTTGTTTGACCTTATGAAAATTAGCAAGTGTATGTTCTTTAAAAAAAAAACCGAAAAACACTGTGATATAAAAATGTCTTCTGATCTAATTCCAGATGAATATGATAAAAAGGTAATCCTTTTTTTTTTTTTTTTTTTAAACACTCAGCATCAATCAAACTTTTTCTTTACAGATGTGCTATTAGAGGTTGGGAAGAATTTTCTTTCATTATATTTGGATATTATCAAACACAGTTAGCTCCCTTCGTCCATTCGACCCCTTCACTGTGTTTGTTTTCGTTTTTTTTTGTTTTTTTTTAATGATAATGAAATCTCAATAACAAAAATTTTGTAAAATTAAGAGAGCAAAAATTTTAAATATTACAAGATTATTTTTCTGTTCATGCTAATCTTTGAGGAGTAGATAACTTTCCTTTTCTTTTATAACATTACCTACTACCTTCTTGTAAAAAAAAAAAAAAAAAAAAAACTTTGCCATTTTGGCATATGTATTTTCCACACTCCCCTCCCCCAATAACTTTCATTTCATTTTTTTTTTTTTTTAAATTTTTTTTCTCTCCACATATAATTATTTTTAGAATATATAGATCAAAACAGGGATTAAAGAAGGCACATGGCACTATAAATTTTACATTTGTGCCTAGAAACAATAAAATAAAAATAAAAAATTTTAAATAACACGAAAAGAAACAAAAAAAAAATAACTCTTGCCATTTTGGTATGTGTATTTTCCCCACTCACTCTCTCTGATTTAAAAATTTTTTTATTCATTTAACTTTTTAATTACATTCTTATAATTATTTCTAGAATATATAAATCAAAACAAACTGATGCAGGCATATGGCACTGTAATTTTTACATCGATACAAAAAATTCTACCATACAAAAATCTGATTCAGGATATTATTAATATTTAATGATTGAGAGAATCAAAAATTAAATCAAATTTATCGATTAAAGATTTTTTTAAAAGTTTAATATTTTAAGTTTTTATTTAAAAAAAGAAAAAAAAATTCATTTAAGAATCCATAAGTTTCAGATTCCTAAGTCAAAAATATTTTTTCTAAGAGATTGATGAAATGTATTCATTGTACCAGAGTGGAATCATAGGGGGTCCAAATATGGAAAATGGCAGGGTCCCTAAAAAACAGTCAGTGGTTGGTCAAAATAAGCAGATGGGGGTTAACTCCAAGGAAATGTGCTGACTCATAGATGTTAAGAGAGAGAGAGAAAAAAATGTACACTCAAAAGCAATGATTCCAGCCTCTTTTTGGTGCTCTAGGGCTCAGGATGTCTCACCTCCAACTCTTATCCTGAAGCACTCTACAATTGGTGAAAGGACAATTTAGCAACATTGAAGGCATTGCAAGCCTTACTGGAGCCAGCAAATATGGCCGAGAGAGGAGGAATCGGCCCTTGAACGTGGAGATGGTGATATCTCAGTAGTTACAGCTGGCTGAGAACTTTTTGTTAAGACTACACAATAACTGCCAAATTAATCATTACTCCCATGTTGTCTGAAAGAACACCAGGACTACTACTACTATTACTGGACAGTTGACTTTAAATACCACCACATTTGCTTTGAGTAACTGCTGACTAAAATAATATCATTCGGCATAGGCCGGTTTCCATCTGTAAGTTTTGTGAATAAAGCTTTTTGGCGCTTGTCGTTCTGGTATCTGTCTCTTTGTCTCTGTTGCTTTCAGCCTGAATTGGCTCAACATTGGGTGTGTTTTTTTTTAAACTTTTTTATTTCTTTTATCTATTTATTTATTTTTATTTTTTCAATTTTTTTATTGAAAATCTGGGGTTTTATTCATTTTATTTTATTTTTGGCTCAAGGGTTTTGGTATTTTCAAGTATACATTTTTTTTTTTTGTCTGTGCACGAATTTTTTCCCTCCTTATTAATTAAAATATGAAATGGTTTCACACATTGCAATCTTAAATAAATATGCTCATATGCCATGTAGGGTTATGGGAGGGGGGCATTGTGAACATTGCATATGTACATATTTATTCAACTTTGCTTTGTTCTAAGAAAACTGACCTTGATTCAAGTTTGTTTATTTCTAATTTTTTTTTTATTTATTTATTTAACAAATTGAGTTTTAAAAAAATTAACAAATAATACATATATATTATTTTATTTATTTATTTTTTCTTCCCCCCTAATTCTAGGTTTGCTCTGCAGAAAAGTGCTAAGTGGTAGTAACTCTAGCTCAAAAGTTATGGCACCCTTTGCTTTTTACCTCTCACAAAAGTTTAATTGAATAATATTTGCTTGTAGGTTCTGAAGAACCATCCTGGAAATGGCTTTGCTATGGTCCATTTGGGTTTCATCATCAAAACACACGATAATAACCCAGCCAAAGCTATTCCTTACCTTCAAGTTGGTATTGCAACAGGTGAAAGTGGTGTCCTTGATGCAAGGTTCTATTTCCATCTCGGAGATGCATATCAAAGAGTTGGACTGAATAAACAGGTAAGACAGATATAAATTTAAGGAGAGGGATAGTTTTCTATCTATATCATGGGCAGGTCTTTATTATGTATCAATTAATAATTATAGTGTTTAAGAAATTTTATATTATTTGAGATGTACAGTGTGTTCCAGAAAAATTGATATTTCATAATCTAATAACTTGTCCAATTCACACTGAAATGATCTTGAATTTTGACAATATGTAGAAACCACTCAATTCTGTTTATTTTTTATTTTTTCTTTCTAGATATAGAAATGCCATTAATTGGAAAAGAAAAAAAACATTGAACATAGAATTTTGAATTGTTTCTACAGTCTGTTAAAATTTGAATGAGAATTGGTTATTAGATTAGAAAATGATATCCATTTTCAGAAACACCCTGCACATTTTAAATAATACCTAATTTCTTGAAACTCCCTGTATAATTTGAATTTCTACATTTCACTGAGATAAACTTGCTTAACCATTTCACTACTGTGGTCAACCATTTATCATCCATGTAAAATAGTATTATAATAGTTATGTTTGCATATAAATTTTATACACTGAATGTTGCTACTATTATAGAACAGAGGTTGTATCAAACAGTCAGAAATATTAGTGAAACCTTAAATCTTATACTTTAAAAAAAGCTTTACTAGTGACAAATATTTTTCTTATAAAATACTTTAAGGAACATTTTATAAGCAAGTATGAGATGTTAACTACTTAGATTTTTTTATATGGCCGGAACTAATTTGCATTATCATTTTGTTTACAATAACGTCAACTCTGAACTTACCAAAATTAAAAAATAGTTAACTTCTTAACTAAATCAGTATTTCTTGACTGGTCAAAATGTTTTCAAGTTATGTAAGTTTGCTTGAAATGTGTGTGTGTGAGGGTCATTCTTTATTGAATTAGGTAAATTTTGCAATATAATGACTTGTATTTTATCCAGGATAAAAAATTTTACCTTATTTCTCAGTATAATCTCCATTCTTTAAAACATTTACTTCCATTGAAAAAGTTTTTGTATTCCTTTGAACTAAGTTTTTTTTATCTAGTTGCTCACAGTGCTCTTCACTTTATCATCGCTTGAAAACTTTGTTCCATGGAGAAATTCTTTGAGGGGCCAAACAAGTGGATATCAGGGGGCCAGATTTGAACTGTAATTAGGATGTGGCAGCTGTTCCCAAATGAAACTGATGGTTTTTACTGTTCTTACTACTGTATAAGGCCTTGTTCTCTCCCATCAATACTTTGGAAACCTGACAACTGACCTTTAAAAAGCCAATTTTATATGGTGTACCCACAAAAAGTCTCACTTGTTCAGAAATAGTATTCATCAATGGTCCAGGAGACCGGGGTTCAATCCAAGGTCGAGTCATACCAAAGACTCAAAAAAAAATGGTACTTGATGCCGCCTTGCTTAACACTCAGTATTATAAGGTACAGATCAAGAGTAAAGTGGAGCAATCCAGGGAATGGAGTGGCATCCTTCCTTCTATCTTGGTGTAGTAGCTATTGAAAAGGGAGCCTTCGGGTTACCCTTGACTGCAGTCATCAACTTACTTACTTTAAAACTCTTCTGCCTGGCCTGTCTCTTCATCTTGAATAACATTTCAATCTTTTTTAAACAATTTACATCATTTGTAAATTTTTTTAATACTAAAATATGCTTCTCCATACACACTATGTATTCTTCTGTAAATTTAATGTGGTTTACATTTATCAGCCATCAAAAATTTGATGTCAGACCTCTGTTTAAACCTGGAGTGCTCTGATGTGCTGGCGTTTCCTCAAAACATATTTTTGTGAGATTAAAATAATTTTTGTTGTAAAACAATTTCAAATACAGTTTACTTATTGGGAAAAAAAAAATTTTTTTTGCTTTTTAAAAAATATTTCCCTTTATTTATTAAATGACCTTGTGTGTGTGCATATATATATATATATATATATATATATATTTCTTCTAGAAGCCCACAAAGATAGATGAATGTTATGCCTTGAAATCATCTCAAAATGGACTCAACCACCCTGTAAAAACTACATTTTAACCTGCAAACACTTACAATTCTTACCTTTCATATTGAAAATATTCAAATGTTTAAAAATTCATTACCTTTTTATAGACTCCTTACCCACCCCTAGTTACTTCCATTTTTGAAATTGCTTATAAACACCTGTGAGTCAAATGGGCAGGTTAAATCCTCTACTGATGGCCTATGGTTGTAACCAATTATGGTTAGCAAATTATAAAAACTTTTTTACTAATGTTTGTCAATTTTTTTTTTTTATTTCTATATATATTTTTATATATGAAAATAAAAAAAAATTGACAAACATTAGTAAAAAGTTTTTATATTCTTATATATTTAAACCCACCATACACACAAACCTAAAAACAGTAAATTTCTTAGATGTAACACTGAACTTAGCTAATTGCACATACGAGCCCTACAAAAAAGATAACGACACACCAATCTACATACACACATCTTCAAATCACCCACCCTCAATTACCAAACAAATCCAAAAATCCATTAGCCATAGACTATCCAACAACTCCACCAACATCGATATTTTTAACAAACACATATATGACAAAGCATTAAAACACAGTGGTTATAAGCAAGAACTAAAATTCACACCCCCAAAAGACAAATCTAAACACAGATGGAGGAACATTATCTGGTTTAACCCACCTTACAATAAATGTATATCATCCAATATAGGTAGGGACTTCTTAAACTTAATCTCTAAATACTTCCCCAATAATAGCTCCCCCAGCCAAAATCTTCAATCAAAACAACAAGGTTAGCTTGTGGGGTGAAGTGTGCGTAAAAGAAGCGGAATAGATAATGGTTGTAAAACGGCGTGGACAAAATGAACATTTTAAACAAGGCAAACGAACAAAAACAAATTTATACTCTATAATATCAAAACTTACATTAATACATGAAAACATAACTAACTCTACTAACATACTGATAGTGTGTATATATGTGTGAGCTCGTGTGTGTATGTATGTGTGTGTGTGTAACACAACTAAACTACAAAAAGAATTGTAAAATTAAAATGTCTTTTTTCTATGATTAGAAACCGGTAGTTTTTTAAAGACGGGAAAGCGTCTCATAGTTCTTGTACAATAATGTCTGCGAAGCATGGTGTTGCTGATACGGAGGAATTTGGTCAAAGAGAAGGTGTTGCTGCGACGAAGGAATTTCGTAAGAGAGTGTTGCCGCTACGACGAAAATTCGTAAAAGAGAAAGAATGTGTTTTAAGACAGCGTATTTATAGAAAAAAATCTTCTTATAAGTGGCTCAAGACGCAGGACTTGAATTTACGCGCCGACGTAGTTGTAAGCATATCACGTGGTCCTCCTGGCCAATGGTTTCCCGAGACTGAACATTGAGCGTCCGCCATCTTTGTGGGAACAAGTGGCATACCGCCCAAATTAAATTATAGGAGTGCAAAGTCCTATAAGCTACAGTTGCACAAACAACATGGCACAGATAATAAAGAAACACAAAAAAAACATCGCATCCACCAACAATACACCACACCCCTCCAACCAATGCAATTGTAGGGTCAAAAGCACATACCCCTTACCAAATAAATGCCTATATAGAAACATCATATAAAAAGCCACAGTAAAAACAAACAACTCCGTCAAACATTACATTGGTGCAACGGAGGGCACCATATTTCTTTCAAATATAGGAACTATGCATCCAACACCTCCTTATCCTCATACATATGGCAACTAAAAGACACAAACATCTTTCCCACAATCACATGGGAGATACTAAAACAAGCACCTGCCTACAACAAAACATCAAAAGAAAATGCCTCCACGAAAAATTAGCTATCATCACATATCCATCACACAACACCCTACTAAATAAAAAATCTGAAATCCTTTCAAAATGTAGGCACGAGAACAAACACCTTCTTTCACACACAACCCACCTAACACCTCGTGTGTGTGTGTGTGTGTGTATATATATATATATATAACAAAAAAAACCCTGAAGCACCGTGAGTACTATTTTCCTCCTCCAACCATCATATCCGCCACAATATATCCACACACCGCCACCATTTTTAACTTTTTACAAGCATTAAAAATAGGCCCCAACTCTCTACATTCACCTTACCTACCAAATTCACTCTAAACTTTTCTACAGTAGTGTATTTACCACATATCAACAAAAAACATAACTATTAAATAACAACCCCAACCTTCAAACCCACCATCTAGTTCCTTAATCAATTTCTTTAATTTTTCAATGACAACACCCTACCCCTCAGTTACAATCGTCTTCGTACACAAACACTCTATTATTTAACCCCTTTATTATTTTATTACGTACATACCACCTATGAGACCCACAGTATATAATATTTACGCAATATCTCATTTATTTATTATTATTATTATTATAATACAATTCCCTCCCCTAGATATTACACCAACATATTACAACACAATATAACCTTACTTATACCCACTGTAATTCTTGCCAACCATAGCACAACCATTCATACACGCTTACAAATCCAATTCTTATTCATTCTCCCTGACATGCAGTGATGATGTTTTGTTCCATGGCTATAGTCACCTAAAGAAATAATGGAACAAATTAATATTCACTTGAATCCATTTCCGCTAAACCCAACACTTTATGTTCATGGCCTGACTTAACCTAAAAACATGCATTCACACGTAACTCTAACACATACGCACTCACCCGCATACACTCACACACTTACAACCACACACAAATGAAATCCTAACAGTTTTTGTCTGTATTTTTTCGTATTTTCGATTTTCAATTCATTCCACCTTCTTAACTGCCTGATGAATGTTGTTTTATAAACTTCATGAAACCTAAGGTCACAGAATATTTTCCATGGATTATATATATATATATATATATATATATATATATATATATATTATTATTATTATTATCATTATATATATGTAGTTTGTGACTATGGAAAGTATTGGATGCAGGTTGTTTTAGGAAAATAACTTGTATTATTGCTACTCACCCAAAAATTAGAGCTGAATGTAGTACATATTTGGGATATATTGTGTATAAGGAAGAACATAGAAATGTTCTAATGGAATAGGTAACTTTTGAACACATTGTAAATGAAACAGGATAACAAGTAGTTTAGAAATGACTTATTTACATTTGCTAATTTCTGCCACTAATCTGAGCACATGATGTACCATGACTGACATTGTTTATATGTACTTGTAAAGATCATTAAAGAGCTGCCCAGTATTCATTTTTAAGCAGAGAACAGCTGGAAGGAATTGAATCGGTTTTCCTACATCCAGTTTAAAAGTATGGTATGGGTAATCTGAAGCCAATGTTTTTTTGAGGCTTTGGCTCATTTACCAAAACTTTCCTCATTCTTCAATAATGTCTGCATCAGAAAAATAAGGTCTTTAAAAAAAAAACCTGACTTTATAGTACCCTTACCATGCTTTTAACCTGGAGAATCTAAACTGGTTGCCATACCAATAATAAAGATCTCAGTCTTTCATACTATTTAAGCATAGCTGAGCAAAAAAAAAACAGATGGATTCATGCCTTTCCCAAGAGTATGAGCAAGAAGTGAAATGCAAGTAGCCCCATCTAGGATTGGAACTCTTGTCCATTCCCTATAACACCATGAGAGCCTTGGACATGGATATATCTCTGACAAGCTCAAGATCTTCATCAATACAATCAGAAATATCATTTGAAAATGAACAAGCAGCTAGATCTATTTTTTTTAATGTACTTCACAACATTAAGAACTTGAGAAGGATCTAGTGTAAGCTTGTACAGAAGGCAGCTAGAATACAGTTTGTCAAACTTGCCACCCTTTAGGACTGCATTCTCAGAATTTTAGAAAGACCTGTTTTCTGAAGAAACTTATCTATAGTTTGTACATTATCATCTTGAGAAGTTTGTTTCATTCTGAGACTAAAATTAAATTAGTGGAAACAGTCAAGAGATCTTATTGGAAAGTTAGGCATTTTATATGATGCCAAAAATACCATCTCAACTGTTAGAACATGTTGGTGGAAGTATATTGATTTGAGATTGTTTTTCCTCCAGTGTTATAGATACACTATCATTTACAGGAATAGTGGATGATGTCATGTAACACAAAATACAGAACATGATTCTGTCTAAATTTCTTCAACTACCAAGAGTTTTTTTTTTCCAACAAGATGACAATCTCAAGTATATTGTAGTGAAAGTGATTACAAATAAAGAAAATAGTGGTTTTAGAATGGCCTAGTCAGTTGCATGACTTAATAACTATAGAAGACTTGTGGAAGGAACTTAACCTTTTGAGCCTGTTATATCAGTGGTACTTCTATTTTTTACCCACCTTGTAACCTGTTTACTGGTGCAGACATGATAGTCAAATGGCAAAGGGTGAATTTAAGTTCAGGAGCTCAAGGCTTAAAGTTCATCAAAGAAATCCACAAAATTTGAGTGATCTTAAGATAATTTGTCCATGGGAATGTGATAAAATTGGTATTAATTTGTGCAAATAGTTTAAATTAGTTCAAATATCTGATAGTTGTCAAATAATGGTTACATTATGAAATGCTGAACTCTGTTTATTGGTATGTCCAATATTTTTGTGTTACTTTTTATTGTATTTATCAAATATATATATATATATATATATCCAACCCCTTTGCCATAGGCAGGATGTGATACAATCAGTTTTTAAATGAAGTAAAGCTGATTTGAATTAAGTTTTTCTTCTCTTAGATTGGTTGCCTAACCATGCATGGCTAAAGAATTTTTAAAGGCTTATAAAAAATTCTATGCATCCAATACATTAGCATTTCACTCTCTCTCTCTCTCTCTATATATATATATATATATATATATATATATATATATACACACACACTAAAATGCCTGCAATAGGTCACTGCTGTAATGCATGATCATCAGACAGTTAATTAATGAGGGAGAGTTCATGCCTGTGTGTGTGTATATATATATATATATATATATATACACACATGCACATACAATGGTGGCATAAAGGTTTGCCAATCAAAATATGGGCAGTTAGAGGAGACTACAATTCAGTTCAGCGGATAAATGGCACAATATTTTTTTTTATATAAACAGTTTGATATTAAATTTAACCTCTTCTTAAGCAGGCGATTCAAATTGGTTTGATTGGCATATCAACCTTAGTAGATTAATGCCAAATCCTGTTTATGCATATATTAAATATGATTTATAAATACATAGTTTCTAGATAACAAGTCTGAGCTAATTTCTTTGCATACAGTTAAGTGGTTTCAGGTATTGAAATTGTAATGAAACATCAGTCATTTTTTGGCACTGTTAAATGGTTATACATATAAGATTGGTAAATGAATAAATAGTCTTTAGGTAATTTTATTTTTAGAAAAGTTAGAGCTAATGTTTACACACAATTATCTCCCTTTAACATGAATAATTCTATTTAGTATCAATCATTAGTTTGTACACAGCTGAATGGTTTTAAGCATCACTATCTAACAATTCAATTTAACATGTCATTTGTTTGCACACAGTTAAATGTTCAAACAGTTCTATTTGACCCATCAATGGAACCTTATCATTACTACCACTCTGGGAGTAATGGCAATGAAGGTGTACTCGCATTCCCCAGAACTCTAGCATTACTGGGCCTCACCATCAGTGTCATACTGCAGACACTTGTTGGGGGGGTGTCTTACCCCCTCTGCAGAGATGCAATTGGCATATTCTACTGCCCCAGCTGACTGCGCTTAAACTATTCAAATGCTGAAATTTCAGTAAAGACAGCTTTTCTTATTGGCACAGTCTGCAATTATTTTTTTATTTCGCCTGTATGTAATTTTTTTTTTTTTTTTTTTTTTTTAAATAAAAGGAAAAAAATTCATAAAATAATCTTGAATTTAGTTTGAAAAAATATTCTCAGTTGAATCTTTTTAAAAATGTCAATTACTCCTGTTTAAAAGAAAAGAAAAAAATTAGAAGGGAGAGTGTATGCTTAGAAATAACATTTGGCTTAGATTAGCTTCTGGAAAAATAATCTATTTTCTTTCATGTTTGGTGAATTAATATCTGTACATATATACATGACAAAAGTAAATAAAATATGACCTCAGTAACTAAAAGAAAATTTGAATGGATAAATTTAAAATTCAGTTTCTGGTGAAAAGGTTGAAGGCATTATTCAGCCGAGAATAAAAAAGTAATCACTTGAATGAAGAAAAAAAGCAACCTAGCAAGCTGTAAGAAAAAAAAATATTTTAAAAAAATAATAAAGCCTTTTTTTTTTTTTTTTTTTTTTTTTCAGCAAAATATTCTTATAATCTTTATTGAAACAGCATGTTTATTATTACCAATATATATATAGTATTTGACTCATAATTTGTGATGGTTATTTTGGTGACAGTTATGTAGAAATTGGGCCTGGACAAACCGATATATATCTTTTATTTACATTTTTTTTTTTTCTTCATGGGTATACTATATTCAATACCAAGAAAGTTATTTTTTTTCTAATTTAACTTGTAAATAATATGTACTTTTCTTGGTCAGAATGTACAAAGGGTTGATAAGTTTGTATGTGTTTTGTTTGAGAAAAGATGTGCTAGATGTATTGAACTCATTTTCCGGGTAACTGATATAACTCTAAACAATTTTAGGCTCCAGTAATGCTGTAGCTTTGGAGAACGTGGAGTACCCCCTTCATTGCCATTACTCCCAGGTCCACTTTGACCTGTAGTGATAATACTTGACAGGGTAATATCTATAGATCAAATAGAACTATTTGACATTTAAACTGTGTGTAAACAAATACCTTATGTCTTATACTAAATTGAATTGTTAGAAATAGAACTGTTTGACTATTTAACTGTGTAAACAAATGACTGATATTTAATTGAATAGTTAGTGATACATAACAATACTTGAAACCATTGAATCATAAGGGGGTGAGTACTCATGGTGTAATGGTTAAAGCAATAAACTGTGGGATCATCATAATTGTGACTACTTCATTATGTGCAAACAAATAATTAATATTAAATAGAATGATTAGTTTTAGGCAGCCATAATTGTTACCAGATGTAGAAAGAATAAGATTACTTTTGCGCAAGAAAATTAGTTCTTCTTTGAAAATAAAATTACTAAAGAATTATTTAAATGTGTACAAACAAATGATTGATGTTGAATTAAATTGTTACTGTTACATAACAATACTTGAAACCATTTAATTGTGTGTTAAAAAAAAGAAAGAAAGAGAGAGATCGACTTGTTTAAAAATGTTATCTACAAAATATTCACAAACTGTATTATATGCACAAACAGGATTTGGTATTAAATGACCTTCAAGGGTTGATATGCCATAAAACCAAACAGCTCCAGAATAACAGTTATAATATACACTCTGGTAGTTTATGAAAAAAATTATTATTGATTAAGAATTTTAGGATAAAATGTCCATACTAACTATTTGAACTAAAGCTTTTGAGATACTAATTACTCTTTACCTGAACTCAAAAAGTTGATAAAAAAAAAATTCAACATAAAAGCATCGGCATATATATGACAAATTCTTCATGGCATATATGTCACTATAACTCGCCAAAAACAGTACATTGTTGCAAGATTTACATAGATTTTATATGTCTTACTCTAAGAGGATAAAACAATTTCCAGTCCAATTTGCAACTGAATAATAATTCTGTAGGATCTGCCTTTATGATGAACATGATGTTTTTAATCATCAAGATTCCTGATATAATGGAGAATTAGAATTTTTCATTGTTTCCTAAATAGAAGCATCAGTATCATCATGGACTACTCTTACAATGAGAAGTCAACAGGTTTATGGATTTTCTAGTCTTTGTTTAAACTTAACTCCTTATTCCATTAAATGAAAGGCTGCCAATGCTTCTAATATTAAACCTTTTATTATTTGTATCTGACTTAATCTCCCTGATCCTGAAATATCAGGCTTATCATTTTAAAACATTAACTGTTTAAATTTGGGTTATGGATCATATCCATTCCATTGAATGGATCCAGAAATAATTCATCAAAGCTTTTCATCTAGTTTGTGATTTTGTGAACTTTCTACTAAATGAGTTTTAACAAATTGACCAAGATTAATTTTAAGGTCATATTATAAAACCTTCCTACCTTACTTCTTAATAAACTCTTCCCACACTATAAATGATCTGAATTTTTGATCTGTTACATCACCAGTTTTAGAATTGACTGGAGAACCTGTCAATGTGAGGTCATCTTTTTTTGTTTGCTTTTTCTATTTTTAACAGTTATGTCACTGACTTAAGCATCTAATTTAGATTTTTAAATTTTTTTCGCTTCTCAAAATGAAGTCTTTTAAAATTTGGATTTGATAATTTCTTTGACACAAAATACAAACATTTATTAAGCAAAGCAAAATAATTTTATCAAATAAACATTGTTATTTAAGAAATTATTTTTCATTATTGGGAAATTTTATGAAAATCCACATAGATAAACAAAAAATATTTGGTTATAAATATAAATGTTAAGTCACTGTGATATATCAAATTGGACAGTGTATTGTTAAAATCTATCATTTTGAGATAAATCAATTCTAGATCCAATGGATTGGATTTGACCAATTGTTTTATGCTTCCCCCTCTCTCTCATCATAAGCATAAATGAAGGGTTTTATTTTCCGAATTGATTTTAGGCTAAAAGAGTGTATGAAGATGGTGCTGCCAAGAAACTTTTCCTTTCTCGGGATCAACGCTCCCTCTACAATGTTGACAGACTTACTGGTAAGCCTTGGTGGGATCCAGAAGAATTGTCCTACAAAACATCTCTAGAGGTAAGTTGACATGAAAGGATAAAAAAGAAAAATAATTCGATTTTTTTCTTTTTCCATTCTATGTATTACCTTTGTTTATGATGAAAGCATTTGTTCCAATCTGATCAATATTAATCATGATCAGTGCTTAAATGGTTGGGCTCTTACAAACACTGGCTACTATAAACAAATTGTGCTACTGTTATCAGACAAAGCAAAGTAAGTAAATTGATATATTTGTTTGGATTTTCAAAGACTTTAAAAGTGGTCATTGGAAGTCTTTATGCTTAATCACTTTTCATATTCTATTTATAGAGTTGACTATATGTAAACCTATAAGCTCTCTTGCTCTTGGGTGCATATTTAGGTGTAATAATGCATATGCATGAAGGTGTGAGCATATTTGTCCAGGAGTGGACATAGGTAGCATGTATGTATGTATAGTAATATCCAAAAGATAGCTTAACAAGTTAGAGGTTGTTAGATTTTGATAGAGGATAGGGATGAAAGGATTAGTTTTTTAATTTTTGTTATTCAGGGATTTTGGACTATTGTCTTCTTTGTTATATTCACAACATTTTGGCCAATGTGTCCTCCAGCCTTCTTTAGGTGTTTCTTATCGAACTCGGGAGCCTACACTCAACTTTAAACCACATCCTTTATTTAATTCACAGGGGGTTGCTTGCTCTGATTCATAACTGGGTACAAGTGCTAAGTATTCTGGTATTGTTACTTGCCTGCTGTTAGGATTGAACCAGTAACCTCCAGATGATTGTCACTTAGAAGCTTAGGGAACCAACACCTATGCCATGTGTCCTGCTGGACAGTTCAGAGTGAAATTTTTTTATGTTGGGCTACAGTGACCTGTTGAGTAGACCAATTATAGAGATAAAGACAATATGGGAACCAATAATCAAAATGGTTAGATTGAAAAAAAAAAAAAAATCATGAACTCTGGTAAAAATCATACATAATAGTAGTAATTCAAAGTGATGTAAAAACATTAAGTTTATAAATCTCAAAAATTCACTCTGAACAAAATCCAGCAGGACACATGGCATAATGGTTGTGAGTGTTGGTTCCCTAAGCTTTTAAGTGACAGGTTGCAGGTGAATAACAATATAGGAATACTTAACATTTGTACCTGGTTATGGTTAACAATCAGAGCAAACAACCCTCTCCTTCTGTGGATTAAATAAAGGATGGGGTTCGAAGTTTCATGTAGGTTTCCAAGTTTGACAAGAAATACCTGAAGAAGGCCAGAGAATACATCAGCCGACACATTGTGAATATAACAATAAAGATGAAGACAATAGTCTGAAAACCGTGAATGATAAAAATCAAGCTTTGTTTCAGAAATTCAGACAACTAGTTGTTTAATGTCTTTAATAAACAATATCTTCACTCGTATAATCAGTGGTCAGTAGACAAGGGTATCATTTTCAAAAGTACTTCAGTTCTAGGCGGTCTTTTCTGGAAACTCAAACTCCATATATTTAAGGAAGTAATCAGGATTTTGACAGATAAGTAGTTTTAAAAAATCTTTTCCTTGTTAATATCAAGATATCTTTTTATTTTTATTTCATCAACCTTTTTAAGTTTCCTGACCTCCTAAATGTTTAGCTACCACTTAATACTATTATACACATGACTTAATACAACATATCCATGAACAAACATATACACTATGTCTATATGTATACATATTTATACAGATATACTAGTATCTACATGTGCATTATTGTCCATAAATATCTGCATCTAGAGAGAGAACTTATAGTGCTACATTACATTACTGTCTAGTTGCACAGTTTAGAGGGAGTGCTGTTTACAGTGAATGAATTTTTGTATTGTATATTTTTTTGATTAGTGGAATTTTATTATTCTATTGATAAATGTTTTGTTTCAGGTATTGGAAGAAAACTGGGAAACCATTAGAGATGAAGCTTTATCATTAATGTCTTCAACTGATGCTTTTGTTGATGAAACGGAAAAACTTAGAGAAAAAGGAGTATGGAAACAACTAACTCTTTATCAAAGAGGTTTGAAAGATATTCTAATCTGAATATGTTTTGTGTTTGTTTCTCTAATCATTTTTATCAGGAATGCGATCTATTATCCTCTTTCTTTAGTTTTCTTGATGAAGTCTGACAGGAGAATTGTTTGTTAACCAACCAACTTTTGTGTAACAAGAAATGCACAGAAACATGTTTCTTCTAACTGTTGTCAAAACAACATTTCCTTACTTTCATTTTCCTCTCCCTGACAAAGTTGGATGGGACTTGTTTTGCTTTTCTCTCTCTCATCTACAATGTTCTGCTCTATATGCTCAACCAAGTGTCACTCTTGTTCTGGTTCTCTTCCTCTGGTCATTGATGAACTTCTCTGTTGCTTTGGATAAGTCATGTATATGATGACTCGTGCACATTCATGAGTGATAGTAGCCTTAAGGAGTCAAACCTGTGAATGCACATGAATCACATTATAAATGGCTGCTTATACAAAAGACATGAAGCAGTGTGTTCTTTTTGCTTCTGGTAAGTGAAAGTTGTCACACTTTGTTCAGACGCATGATCACCTTAAGGCAATATACAGCAGAATGCTTAAACTTGTTATCCACTGCAGAACTGCTGAATATGTTACAAGTTTTCAATTCAGGTGGATAATATTTGTTTAGAAGTATAAGCAATTACAGCTTTTCTTTGTCATAAAGAAAATGAAGCCTTAAAAAAACTGATATATTCTACTTATTATTAAGACTATATATTTTGATTAACATGAACTTCCTCTGTAAAAGTACTATCTTTAAAAATAGCTTTAAAATGGTATGATTTGTGGTCTGTTAAAATGTTGACCTCTTGGGCTTCCAGTAAATTCCTGAAATGATAATCAGGGTTCGTTAAATAAGTTCCCAGACTTTTTTCGTATGGGCACTTTTATTGATAGTACACACATGAAACTCTAGTCCCCTTCAAAGCAATCTCCTCCAGCTGCAATGTACTTGTACCATTCCAACAACTTCTGGAAGGCCCCATGGAAATCTTCTTGTGTGAGTGTGTCAATGACCTTCGTCACAGCCTCTTTCATCTCCTCAATTGTCTCATAACGACAGCCTCTAAGTTTTTCCTTGAGCTTAGGGAATAACCAAAAGTCACAGAGAGCAAGGTCTGGACTATAGGGAGGGTGAGGAACTGTCTTGATGCCCATCTTAGTCAAATAGTCTGTGCAAGGATGGAGTTGTAGACTGGTGCATTGTCCTGGTGGAAATGCCACTGACCCGATTTGAAGAGTGCTGGTCTCTTCCGACGGAATCTCTTCCTGAACTCCCTTAAAACCTCAACATAGTATTCCTTGTTGATTGTCTGTCCAGTGGGAACCCAGTGCATGTAGATCATGCAAGTGCTGTCAAAAAAAGGGATCATCAAAAGTTTGTGGGTGGATTTGCTCTGTCTGGCCTTCTTGGGTCTGGGAGAGCCAGCATGCTTCCACTGGGAACTCTGTCTCTGGGTCATAGCAGTAGATCTAGCTTTCATCGCAGGTCACCAGAGCATCAAGAACTGCGGGATCTGAATTGATCAGCTCGACCATCTCCCTGCTGTCATGACAACGTCTTTCTTTCTGATCTTCTCTGAGCACCCTTAGGACAAACTTTGCACAAATCTTCCGCTTCTTCAGTTCTTCGCGAATAATTGTATGTACAGTTCCCACACTGACATCAAACTGTGCACTTATTGTCTCTAGAGACACACGACAGTCCTTATCCATAAAATTCTTTATTTGGCCAATCAACTCTGGTATTCTGACTTCCTTACTCCTCCCACACCTCTCATCATCCCTCACAGACTCCCTGCCTTCCTTGAATCTCTTATGCCACTCAAAAACTGATGCTCGATTCATGGAAGATGGTCGAAAAGCAGTCTGAAGCATTCCATACGTTTCTGTGGCATTTTTTCCAAATTTAAAACAGAATTATATTGCATATCGTTCTTCTAAAGTGTCCTCACGTCCAGATTACATTTTTGAAATTCACCAGCTGTGACAATCAGGCTTTAGTAGGTGTGTATTCCAATTGCTGCTGTAGCTGTTGATTTGAACCTGAAATCATAAAAATTGGTCAGTCATCTCATAAGATGTATAGCAATAACATACTGAATTTTAAAGAGTCTACAGCAATTTTAAATGCCTGTACAAAAAAGTCTGGAAACTTATTGAAGGCACCTCATACTATTGAATATACCCCAAAAGTTCTGTAGTATAAATCTGTGTATTTATCCAATCTCCATGGCAATAGAATGTGATACCAGGTTGATTTAAAGTGGGACCCCATAGAAATAAACCTCCCAGGGGCACCTCAGATTCTGGGTAGGAAAAAAAGTGATTACCTCTTTATTCTAGGAGGTAGATGCTGCTCTGTGGGTGAGTAGTCCTTAGTATGTTAGTAAAGTTTTTCAATTTTTTTAAAAAACTAGTATATGTATATTATATATTTATCTAACTGTAACCCAGCAAAATGAAGTCTCCATGACATAGTGGTTAACATGTTGGACTGTGACATAGTGAGTTCAAACTTCACTCCACCACAAGCAGGATGTGATATGAGGTCAATTTTTAAGCGGATTACAACTATTTTGAATTGTTTTCTCTTAGATTGGTTTCCAAACCATGGTTAAAGAACTTGGTCTACCCTATTATTTACCAATAACTGTGGGAGTGGAGAGAATAGTTGGATTCATGCCCCTTTCCCAAGAATTTTAGCTCTATGTAAAAATGCTAACTGCCTTGTCCTGCACCTGAACTTGGGGTGCTGATTCTATTTCCTATGATGATAATCATTACATTTTAAGCCAAGTTTTATATCAAAACTAAACTTTACAAAAGCCATGTAACTCCTTTATTTAACCTTTTGACCTAAATATAAAGTCTGCCTTCCTCTCAAGTATAATGAGCATACATTTTGACTCATTTTGCACTTCTACCTAGAAACAGTGTAGTATCTGTTCTCTATTTGAAAAGTGTTTTACACACAAAAAATTATGAATGTATTGGTGGGTAGTAAATAAAATTCTAAATTTAAATTGAACTCACCTGAATCTGAGAAAATTCTATACCTTGATGCTTGTCCAGAATAAGGCACTGATGAAATTCTTGTTATTTCTGCAGTAATGTACAAAATATGTCCTGCATTCATAATCCATTATGCGTCATTTCCTTCTATCTTTAAAAAAAAAAAAGCAATTTTTACTGAACAGTTACATTCAAGTCCCTAAAACTATAGATTGGCAATTGGCACTAAGTTACCATCTTTGTGTTTTGAGACTGAAGTTTTAAATTTTAAAATCTAAATAAAGCAAGTTGCTTTATTTAAAATTTAAAACTGTCAAGATGAAATTTAGATCAGTACCAATGCTACTCCCTCTATATTTACTGGCTACAGTTTCTTGAATTGAGAATCCATCTCAAGATTAAAAGAAATTCAACAGTGTAACATTACACCATACCAAGAAGTGTTTCATATCTACTTTGACCAATGGGAAACTCACTGGAAAAAGTTTATCGAATGCTAAGGGAACTATTTAAAGAAAAAATAATGTTCATTGTTCATTTGTTTTGGTAAATAACCAATTCAATTTTTTAACACACTTCATAGAATCATTTCACTACTCAAATATTTTGAGTGGGAAGTGTTAAAAAGAGATGTTTCATTTCTTTGTTTAATGGCTTATCAATCTTTGTGGGTTACTTAATGCCAATGCCATTCTTATAGCAAGATAGTAGTAGTACTATTTAACCTATAGTTGGAGGTAGAAAGATTGGAATACATTCAAAGTGACTAAAACTTCATGACAACAAGATCAGAATATTTGTAAGATGGTCCTATGAGGAACTAAAATACTCAATACTGATTTCCTATAAACATTCATTATAAAATTACCTTTTAACCTTCTTTCGTTTGTTTAGCCACTTCTACCAGATAGCTGTTAGAGGAGGAGATGTTGGTAGTCTACTATTTTGTTTAATTTTTTAAGCAGTTATCCACCGTTCAACTGCTAAACCTTTTACAGCTGGTTTTGAATTGAAATTATCTTTCTCTTTGACTTGTTGCTCATCAAAGCTAGATAACACCTGCCCCAATTTTTTTTTTATTCATAGCTAAAATAGGAGACAGATGCCTGTTTTTCCCAAAGGCATTAATACTAAGTAATCACAGATAGCCTCAATTGGAATTTGAAGTTAATTTGCTGATTCCATTTTCCATACCAACTAGAATTACACTGACAGCACCTCTCTTTCAATCCATTTCTATTAATCTTCATAAATCTTAAAATGTAGGGAACTTCATCTCAGATTTGAATGTACTTTGTAAAGGCCTTTGTTCAATGTTTTTAGTAATGTATTGAGAACATTAATATGCTTTCTTTTTTTTTCTTTTTTTTCTTTTTTTTTTCTTTGAGATCTTTTTGTAAATTTAGATAAATATTTTAAAGGTATTAAAGCAAGAAATGGTTGTGAATATGCTCCCAGAACCTGTGCAATTCTTCAAACCTTACCTGACACCATCAACTGCAAGCGAGGACAGGTGAGATCACTTTTAATAATCATATTTTCAAATAGAAATATGTGAGATAGGATCTCTGCCAAGGAAGATAAATCTACAATTCTCTACTACAGAAATAGTTTTTATACTGAGAAGGTTGTCAGGAATTAAACTATATATCAAACTGACCACCATTTTTTATGTTTTTAAATAATTGATTTTGTTTTAAATTATTGATTCTGTCACTTTTTTTTCTTTGCTTTTAACAGGTTAAATTCTCTCTCATGCAACCAGGCACTCATGTTTGGCCCCACTGTGGCCCTACTAATTGCCGAATAAGAGCTCATCTTGGCTTGCTTGTACCTGCAGGTGCTAGAATTAAAGTTGGAAATCATACCAGGTAAAAACTCTTGATTACATTAGCCTTTTAGTTTGAAGTTTTATTTTTATCAACAATTTAATTTGCCTCATTACATTTTTTTTTTTTTTTAAGATTCACTGTAAGAAAGATCCAAATGTCTAATATTCAACAAATGTTTATGGTTATACAAGATAGGAAATGAATAGGAAAGATGATTGGAAAGAAAGGAGGAATAATTGAAGGTGGGAATATGTCTACATAAATGGGGAGTTATTTAAGCATCTAAAAACCTTTAAGATACTTATTGAACTTAAAGTGATCAAATTCATATGTTAAAAAAACTCACAGAAGAGTTTCTTCCACACTTAGAAGTGGTTTGAGTGGAACTTGCATCAAGAATCATGGATGCCAAAGTATGAATGAGATTTTACTAGTCTTTGGGAACTATAAACTCCTGAATTAGTGTTTGTATTTACCTAACCTCTCTGTCACATGCAGAATTTTAACACAGTGTCAATTTTGTTTTTAAGCAGAGTAAAGCTGGTTTGAATGAAGTTTGGTTGCCTAACCAAGTCTAAAGAAATCTGTATGCCCTACTATTTTCCCATAGCTACGGAGAAAACAGATGGATTAATGCCTTTTCTAAGGGTATTGGCACAAAGTGAAACTGGATTGGTAGTACTAGAATGTGGAACTTTCATGGAGCTTCCATGGAATTAATAAGAGGAAAGTAACAGACTAGCAATATTATGCCAAAGAGTTGCTGCTTGAAGAAAGACAAAGCTCTTCACATTTTATTTTTACTTTTATTTGACAAATTAATAATAAAGAGGAAAAGATTTGCTGCTTGGAAACTATGCAGAGATGAATTCACATAGTTTTCAAGATCTGCTTTCCTGATATATCTCCAAAACATGACTATGTAAAGTGTTGTGTGCTTATTGAGTTTGAACCAGTGATGTCTTTAAGAAATAGAATGCATATGTGTGTTAGAATTACTTCTACTAAGCTCTTTATATGATTGTAAGTGCACTTTAAGTCCTCAAACATACTTACTAGATTTGGCACATTAGTAGAACTTTGATATGGTCAGAACTGATAAAAAGAGGAGATATTTCAGTGTGATTGGATTTATCATTCTGGCATTTCTGTGTCATCTACATCTCTGCTTCTGGGTCATTCTTTCTTTTTGTTTTGGTTTTTTAAGCAACATTTGATATACTCTCTAGTGCAAAAGTTGAACAAGAAATGAGTTGAATTTAAATACTGCTAAAGATTCCTGAGATATGTGTATGTGTGTCGGGAACATGGCTATAAAAAGTGTCTCTAAGTTCTGGCCAGTGGGGCCTTTAAGAGTTGTAGTGTGTGTATGCATAATAATTTTTATCGTTTTTGGATGGATTCAGCTATATTAAGAGCAGTTTATGTTCTCATGAATATTTTTTTTATCATTTATTAAGCTTTGTTAATCTAGCACATAAGCCTCAGGTGACTTATAGTACCTGCTATTCCTAAGTGGTCACCTATCTAAGTATTTGTCAGGTCCATTGCTGCTTAACATCAGTGATCTAGTAAGGACTGGTGTTTTGACTGAAAGTTTCAGACTTTCTTTACTTACTAAATTTAGTATATTTTGTAAAACTTTTTATATGGTTTGAATAGGTAAAAGCAAATATTTTAATATGATCCAAACCTAACTATTGTCGATCATTCTCATAGTCTTGCGAGCAATGTGACTTTTAGTCATCTCTTCTCTGTTGCTTGGCTAGAAAGGTTTTTGGGGTTTTTTTCAGGGCTCCCTTTATTTGCATTTTGGTTTTCTTTGTAAAAGTGGTTGTTTTGTTCTCAGGTGTGAAAGATTTGTCAAGGGTAGATAATTAGATATGAATGTAGCAAGCTTTTACTATGGTATGTTATTCAAACCTGTAACATTAGGTTTAACATTTCTATTTGAAAATGTTTTTTAACATAACACTGTACACAGATATTTAATTCTGTAGCAAGAAATTTGTGGCTATGAAAGTTTACTCAATCATTATCAAGGTTTGGCTCTTTGAAAGATTACCTGTGTGAGGATACATATACTTTGTCTAGGGGTGGTTCTGATTTGGCTTTGCAGTATGACATTTAAATAAGTGGTTAATTCAGACTTTAATATACAGAATGTGATGTGTATATTGTTGTCTAAATTATGTAAAAATATCACTGACATCTCACTTTATCAGGTATATATATTACATGAAAATATATCTAAATACTATAGATTAAATTCTTTCAAAGAAATTGCCATTGGTTTCAAACCGAGGTCTTCAGACAACTTCAGAATTTCTTGCAAGCCTTTCCAAAGGTCTCTTTGTTTAAATTAGTAAATGCTGCCATTATCCTTGCCTTGTTGCACGGAGTTTCACTTACCCAACTGTGCTCAACACATAATAATCAAGAATATTGCAATCTGAGGAATTAGGTGACCAGATGTTAAGACATAGTTGCAGAAATTTTCTCACAACTAAGTCTGGGATCTACTGATATAGCATAGTGTAGAGTCCTGTTGCCAGATATAGGATCTTCCAGTAGCCACCTTCTGAATCCAGATCAACACTGCTTCCTCCAGGCACTTGATGTTGGCCTCCATGTTGAGTCTGAGGCCATGTGAGAAGATGAATGTAAGCATAACGTCACCATTCCTAGTGACTACCCCAAACACCATGATGTGGACTGAGTGTTTGGTTTTCATCAATATTGGTACATCTTGCAGGAAAAGGGCAAGCCAATAGTTGTTCTGTGAATTCACCATCCTGGCAGAAATTTTCTCATCTGAGAAAAACCTAAGCATTTTTAGTTGGAAGGAATGTTTGTTGAAAAGCTTTGCTGTGCAGCCTTTCCTCTTTTCATCACCTGTAATTAAGATTATCCTTTTCTTATCTTGTATGAGAAATACGAAATGTCTTCATGTACTGCCTAAGAAACTCAGACACTCTCATGTCCCTTGCTATGAACCTGATTGACTTGCTGGGATTGTTGTCAATCTCACCAACAAATTTGGAGTTCTTATCAGAATGATCAAAGTTAGGCTTCCAAGCTGCTATTACTTTGTAATCACCATTGGACTCTTCCAACTCTTTTTGAATCCTTTGCACTGGCCTCAGATTGACACCCAAACACTTAAATCTTTGCATTGGCACTTCCAATGTGAGTGCCAACCAGTACAGCATGCCATTTCAAATTTCTGGAGGCAGGAATTGTCATGGTGCTGCTTTCCTGACAGACAATGCTCAACTGACTCTAGTTTGTTGCACAGTAGACAAGACCTGAAATCAAGAAAGAGCATGAACAAAATATTGGCAACAATTTACCCATTACTCCCTCTATGTGCGTTTCAGAACAATTGATGAAATTTCATACTCTAACTTGATCAACTTTTATCAAAATGATCTCAAATTTTTAACAGTCTGTGTAGAAACAGTTCAAAATTCTATTGATGTTTTTGTTTTTGTTTTTTTTTTTTTGTTTTTTTTTTTCCATCATGTATAGAAATGCCCATTGCTGTTAAAAGAAAAGGTGTTTAAACAGAATTTTGAGTTGTTTCTAAATATGGTGTTAAAATTTGAGATCAATTTAACGTTATTAGATTATGAAATAGCCTATACATCTCAAATGATAGATATAAAATATATCTTAAACACCCTGTGTCTATATGCATAAGAAATGTGGTAAGAGGGCTTAGATCTTTAAAGAGGTTTAAAATTTACATTAAGCGGTAAATGTGGAGAACTGGTACTTAAATGGAACAGTAAACTTTTTAAGTATTAATGGATTACTTTCTCTTAATTTGAACCTTCTTTTTTTTTAACTAGATTCATATTACAATATAAAAAAATGAATACAAAATACAAGATTTATTAAAGGATTGCTTTCTCTTCAGACATGGTTTTTTACCTCCTCAATAGACACCACCCTTATAGATAGGTAGCAGTAGTTTCTTGACTGAACCATTTAATCCTGGCCGTTGACCTGTTGCTATTTTGAACAAATCCTAGAAGCAACATCCATGAAACAGCTGTTGTACAGCTACTTATCTCCTATCTCTAAAACCATCTAAACAAGATGAACAAAGCATGCACGACACAGCTGGAGAAGCCATGATGAACTCATAAGTGACATTCTTTCATAGACTCCTTCACATAGATGTGCCAGTGTTGGCTGGCCAACAAGAACTTACCTACAACAGCTCTGTATGGACACAGGATGTCTCATCTGGAAGACCTGATACGAGTAACGGATGATAGGAACGAATTTGCAGTATGACTTGATGATGACTTTCTCTTAATTTGAATTTTTTTTAACTAGACTCATATTACAATAAATATAAAAAATAAGTACAAGATATAAGATTTATTAAAATGTATAAAAGAAAGATTTTAATTTAAGATTTATTAAAATGTTTTCTGAAAGATATTTTGATATTTACTTAACTTTTTCTTTAGATGTGGCACAAGACTGTATAAATGGGGCACCCAATGAGACTCAAACTCACTTGTAAAAGTTTGCTAGTCTAGCTTGCTAACCATTACACCACTTGAGGTGCCCAAGATATGATATATAACAATTGGGAAATTTTCGTAATATATATCATAATCTGATAGTGGCACCTTGAGATGGATCCAACAATGAATTTTCAAGTGTTTATCACTCATTACAATAACCAAGTCCTGGACTTTAGTACCAGAATCCCTAGCAGTGACTGCTTACGGCCTCTCTTGCTGATTAGAGACTGGCTTTCAAAGAAACAGGAGGGAGACAACTTCACTCTCTTTCAGAAAACAATATCTGATTTACATGACAGGCCCTTGTTGATCTCTTTTAGGGTTTCCTGCTGTCTTGGCTTATATTTTAAGAGTGGCAAAGTAAACAAATATGTATTTACACAAGGCTTATTTTTTAGTGGATTATATCTGGTTTGAATTAAAAGTTTATCTTCTCATAGACTAGTTGCCACACAAAGTTTACATAATCCAGCTTGCCCTACTAATTACCTATAGCTGGGGAGGGGTGAATAGTTGGATTCTCTTCCAGGATTAGATGATTGTCCATGGGCTGGATTAAGAAGAGCCTTATCTTAATATATTGTAAAGTCAGATGTCAACCATGATTGTGTTTTCTGCGGAGGGTTCAAATCTTTTCTAGATTGAAATCATCTACCTTTTTAATTTGATTGCTGTCTATATATTTTATTTTTTTGTAATTCTTTTGTTGCCTCAATTCATCACACCACAAAATTTTGAAAAGATAGACTCAATACATATATTCCCTTGAGTACCAAACATTCTTTTAAATTTTCTTTTTTGGCAAATCCACATGGATTCAACATTTTGTGTTAGGATTTCCTCATTAGATGGATCAACAAAATTTTGGCCTTGTATTTGGGTGATGTGTGACCCAACCATCATATCAAACTTGTAGTCCTTTTTTTTATCTATTTATTTTTTTAAGGTTGTTAGATACATAGATATGTTTCATTAAAATCACTGTCAAGGTTCTCGTTTTTCTTTTCTTTCTCAATACAGTTTTATGTATTGTCCCAAATTTTCTCCCTTAGTACTTTCTACCATCGTTCATTTTCAAGAATATAATTGAGATGTTATTTTTTTTCTTAAAATACGATGAAATTTGCTTGCCTATTCATCTATTGACTCTGTGTCAAGAACAGGAGGAGGAAGAAGATTGCATAGATGCAACAATTCAGGAACTGAAAGAATATAGAAAAGAGGGAAGACAGACTACAGCACCTAACAACAGTATTTCCATAAGGACAAACAAGAAAGCAATTAACAAAAAAAATTAGAAAACAAAGTAAAACAACTGTATGTATACTTCAAGCAACAAAATAAGAAAATATATCATGAGATTGCCTTGACAAGTTTAAGAAGGGAAAACATGAAATGTCTAGAAAAGTTCTATTAACAGGAGGTAATTATTGAATACTTAAAGTTGAAATCACAAAACAAATCTCCACATTTCCCATTAATTTTTAAAAAATTTTATGAACAGTTTTGTGAAGCATTTTATTTAATTTTTTTTTTTTTTTTTTTTAGATAGTGTATCATTTATGTGTTTAAAAACAAAACAAAAAGTGTTCTTAACACTAGCTGAAATTTTGAGCTTTGTTATTTTAATGTTCCTCTTTTTCTTTTCTTTTTTTTTTCTTTTTCAGAGAATGGAAAGAAGGGAAGTTTATAATATTTGATGATTCATTTGAACATGAAGTATGGCATCAAGGAAATAAATCTCGGGTTGTCCTTATTGTGGACTTATGGCATCCAGAATTGACAGCTGCAGAAAAGGCAACTTTGCCTCCAATTTAGCAGAGTCCAGTTCTTTTAGGGTGGCCAATTGGCATTTTTAAGGACTTTAACCAATTTTTAAAATTTTTTTTATGAACCCTCCCTTATTTGATGTTGTTGATAATGTAGCAATATTTTTGCTGTTGAAGAAAATAATCACATTTCCTCTTTTGTGTTTTATTTAGTTGAGTCATAGAAATTGGTGGGTGAACATTCCCCCCCCTTTCTAAATACTTTTTTTTCTCTCTCCCTATAATTTAAAAAAATTATCCCACCGAATTTTTTTTAGTTAAATAACTTTAAAATTCTTAAATTTTTTTTTAGTTGAGTGGGGATTACACCTTAGTAAAAAAAAAAATGAAAATGCATTATCTGTTATTTTGGTTGGTACTAATACAATTAGATTTTTTTTTTATATACTTTAAACCATGACATTTTTATCACTTTTTTTTTTTTTTTTTTTTTTTGTACAAGATATATGATATCATGTTGTTATATACAAGATATTATGTATCTTGATTAATCTTGTTATTTGTTAATGATTTTTTTTCTTCATTTAAATTACATGTTTCATACTTGTCATCATTAAAAACTTTGTTTCAATTTTTCTTATTTTTGATATAAAATAAAATTTTGCCTACTTAATTTTGGGTTTGACAAATATTTTTTTCTACAAAAAGGGACCAGCTGGGATCATTTTTGTTGCTTTTATTTTCATTTTATTTTTTAAATTAATTTTTTTTTAGAATCAGTTGTAAAAAATATTTATTAAACCTTTAACCTTTTGAGACCTGAGCTCTGCCATTTTGAGTGCAATCTCTGCACCAGTATACTGGACTTTCAAATTGTTAAAATCTTCTTCTTTTTTTTTTTTTTTTTTTTTTTGTAAATTTTTCTGAATCTTTTTCTTATTCATTGATTGCTTTTTAATTTCCTTATTCATTGATTGCTTTTTAATTGAAAAGAATTTTTTTCAATTTTTTAATTCTTTTTTTCCCAAATGATTTTTTCTCTCTTCTTTTCTTTCTCCCTTTATCTTATTTATTTTATTTATCTATTTTTTTTTTTTTTTTTTTTTTTTTTCGCTTTTCGTGGGGGGAGTCCTCATGGTGTGTGTAATGACTAAAATGTTGGACTGCAGCCTAGAAATGAGTGAGTTCAAACTCCATTCACTTTCGGACTTATACCTTTGGTAAAGGTATGAACTCCCTTATCCCCCGCACTCCTATGGGTTAAATAGTATCACTACTATTCTTCTACAAGGATGGCTTTGGCATTAAATAATTCACAAAGAATGGTATGCCATTAGATAAAGAAACCAAACCAAATCTGTTCTTTTTCTCTTTCAAATCGGTTTGCAAATTTTCTTTTTTCAAATTTTTTTCGACTTTAATTCTTTTGAGTTCTTTGTTTGCCTGGATTTGGTTTTGTTGTTGTTTTGATGTGTGAGTGGGTTTTTTTTTTTTTTTTTTTTTTTTTTTTTGTTTCTCCTGATTTCTCAAAATACAGTAAATCATTTTTCAGACTTTTGATGGCGAGTTAAACCATTAAACTTTCTTTAATCATTCCATGTTGTTTCCCTACCAATCTTTCCTTTTTTTCGGTTTTCCATTCTCTTTAAATTAACCATTTAAAATTTTTTTTTTTTATTTCAGTCATCCAATGTCTCCAGATCTCCTCATCTCATCTTTTGTACTGAAAGGAATTTTACTTTTCTCTCTCTTGCTTCTTTTCTAAATTTATCTTAATTGTTATGAAACAAGAAAAATATTCTCTTGGCTAAAATGCCTTCTCCCCACCTCTTGAAAAAAAAAATGACTTTCCTAATTGACTGTTTTTCCTTCCATTACTAATACAAATATTTAGCTTGTCATTATTCATTTCTAACAAAAGAAAATTTTTTATCTTATATAGATATATAATTTTTTTTTTTTTTTTTTTTTTTTTAAGATGGAAAGGATTTTTACTAAAACCAAGTAAAAAAAAATATTAAAGCATAGGACACCTAGTGAAGATTGAATTCATGAGCAATAATAATAATAAGCTGGCTTATTAATCCTAACACCTTACAAGATTCTGTTAGTCATTTACTATGCTTCGCTTAGTTTGACACAAAGCCAGAAGTACTTACAATCTTCATTTTTTAGTTATTACTTACTCTTGTATATTTAGAATTCTGAAGACCTTTTTTTCGGGGGAAAAGTAGGCATTGTGACCTATACATGTGTAATAATTTTGTAAGGTTGAAATTCTAACATAATGCGAAGAGCTAGGATGAACCCTTGGCTTGAAAAATGAATTCTATAAATTTGATCTATTTATTCATGTCTTTTATTTTTCAGGATTCCCTCTCTTGAGTGTGATTTTGTTTGCTTTTGAGATAAATTTGACCCTCTGGATCAACTTTAAGCTCAAATGTTTTAGGTGCCACTCCCTAAATACTCTGAGTTGAAAGGAGTTAACATGTCAAGTTTAATTAAGATTGGCCCATTAGCTTAGGAGTCAGTTGATTTTTTTTTTTTTTTTTAATTTTTTTTTTTTTAAGTACACAGAATTTTGTGTGTGTGTATGTATGTATGTGTGTGTATGTATGTATATATATATATATATATATGGTCCGGAAGACTAAGGTTCACTTTCTGGTTGAGTCATACCATACCATCACCACTGACATCACGATTCCCGTAGTTATTTGTTATATTCTCAATGCTTATTTAATAATCATGTTTATTAACAAAGTCTCTATTAACGTCTAGCTGTATTAATAGCCCATGTTATTAATGTGTTTAAAATTCTTTAATGTGTGTTATGTGTCACTAAGAAATAATGATTTACATAGTTAAGAAAACTGGGTTTAATAAATAATTATTTGGGGTTAATGATTTATAAGTTGACTAAAATAAGATCAAAATAAGTGTAATCATTTTATGTGTTCTTAATTTTGTTAGGCTTTCTAATTTAAAGTAATATTTTATTGCATTAGAACTTAAGTACTTGTTCTCAGGGGGACATATTTCTGCTACTAATACTTAATACACATACCATTTATTAGTATTGAATACTACCTGAACTACAAGATCAGTATTGTTGGTACCAAGGAATCATCAGAGCTCTTTCCTTTTCAGCCGTTGACAGCATGTTGGATTTTATCAGAACTTCAGGCACAAATATACAATATCTTCTGTTTACCTTGCTACTTAACGAGGATAGATGAAGTTAGCACTGGGCAATTCCATTAGAGCTGAACAAGGTGTTTGTTCTAAAGAGGCAACATCTATGTGGAAGAATTAAAGTGAGGAAGAATTTGAAAGAATATTCAGCTTGGTTGCAAGGAGGATGTGGATGAGTGCAACATTTGAACGAAAGAACAAATAAGCAGAATTATATTATTATAGGAGTACATGAAACTTTAGCTTAAGTTTTAAAGATACTAAAAGTTGTATTGATTATCTTAGGAGTTGACAATAAAATTCAGTATTGACTTTTAGATTTTTTTTTAAAAGTTCTACACCACTGTTCCTAACCAAAGATACAGATTTTATTTGTAGCCCAACATACTTTTAGGTATCATTTATTACCAAACTCTACAGTCCAAAAAGTGGACATATATATGAAAAGTTGAAAAAACAAAATAATCCAAAATTTGATGAATTGAATATGAAAGTAGACATTGAATGTTTCAGTTGTAACAACCCTCTTCAGGACTTTAAATTCATGAAAAATATTAAAATAGCAATAGATGTTTGAAATAATAGGAGAAAAGAAAGTGTGTATAAAAAGAAAGATATGCTGTTATGAATCTTATCTTTCTTTTTATACACATTTTCTTTTCCCCTGTTATTTCATAAAACATCCATCACTATTTTAACATTTTTCATGAATTTAGTTTTGATGATGGTTATTACAACCAAAACGTTCAACATTGATTTCATATTCAATTCATCAAATTTTGGATTATTTTGTTTTTTCAACTGTTCTTCATACTGTTGGATTTATTTCCATATCTATGTATATATGTAGATTAAATGGGACAAAAAGTACTGTGAGGAAACATACGGGGCTTTGCTAAATTCATTTTGTCCAAAAGCCAAACTACTTATATGAAGACTTAAACAGATTTAAACAGTTTGCAAATACAAAGTGTATGTCTTTTTTAATCAAAATTTTAAAAAAAAATGTTGCATATGGCTATTATCTTAAAAAATGTTGCATATGGCTATTATCTTAAAAAATGTTGCATATGACTATTATCTTAAAAAATGTTGCATATGACTATTATCTTAAAAAATGTTGCATATGACTATTATCTTAAAAAATGTTGCATATGACTATTATCTTAAAAAATGTTGCATATGACTATTATCTTAAGCAAAGGTTGAAATTATTGATTTGTTCATCATTTTCAATCACTCAATGATTGATGTGATGGATAAAGAAAGGATTTCCTTATTTATGATTGAAAAAAAAAAAAAAAAAAAAAAATCTGGCCTATCTCAGTTAAAATGTCTAAAATTTCCTGCTCGTCATTCATAAAACTGGCCAAAAGTTGTTTTTGTTCATTTTTTTAATGTCTTTTTCCCAACTTGCCATGCTATCTGTTTTCTGACTCACTGTGATGTGAGTAAAGTTGCCTTCCATGATGTCACGATGAGAGAAAAGAAGAGTAAGACTAGACTGTGCTAAACATTCTAATTTGTTTGAGGGAGACCACTTATATAAAAATTTCATTTATATCTTTTATGTTACCCTTCATCCTCTCTAACAAAAAATAAGAAGGTAATACGGTTAAGAGGAAGAAATAAAAGTGAAACTTTACACAGACACTACCAGGTTATATAATCTGAGGAGAAAATCTAAGGGGTAGGAGTATCCAATTTGAGTGCTCAATGTCAACGATGTATAATTAATTTGGGATTAAAAATACATCAAAACTCAACCTGCTGAGCCAAAAAAATCATTTTATATAAAAAGAAAAAGTTCACTTCTTTGGTGTCATTATAAATTTATTTCTGGTTGTGATGACCATCATCAGATGTTACATGAAAAAAAATTTTTATTAGGGTGTTCTTATATTGCTTCCAGTGAGGATAGAATTTGGAAAAAAAATTTTTAATTAGAATAATTTTTAAAAATATTTTTATCATATTTTAATCAAGAAAAATTTTTTACAGTGGAGATATATCTATTATTCATACAATGTTTATATATTCCTTTAAAAAAAAACAAAAAAAAACCTTATCCGTAATTTAAATACTACTGAAAATCAAATAATGGCATGTGACTTATCTAAAATTATAAATAAAATATGCATTCATACTTCCGCTGAAACTATTACGTATTATGAATATTAAATAATCGTGTTATCAGGAAATAATAATTCAATGCTGATATTAATGTACAAAATTCTATTTCTAATTATTAAAATTATCGTAAAAATTCATGTTATGTTAATTTCTTCCTAATATAAATATCGAATGTTAAGTTAATCATGATAAGCAAAGAATTAATATGTAATAAATATTTTGTTAATGTAACTAATAATTTTTAATTTATAAAGAAATTAAATATTAGTTTCCTAAATTTTTGCTTATGTATAGAAAAAAACGGTATAATAAAAACTATGTAGTACAGGGATAGTTCCTTCTCATTATAAGTCTAAAAGATTTTTTTACCAATTATATATATATATATATTTTTTTTTTTTTTCATTTCATCTTTTCAATAAAAACCTATATTTATACTTTATCCTTTAAATTTAATTGTATTCGTTATTAGAAAAATCTATTTTCATTTATTTATTTGAACTATTTTTAAAAATTATGGATTCAGTATTTCAATATATAGAATTAAAACTATATAAATCACCTAATTAATGGTTGTTGAATATATTTAATATTAATATATCAAGTTAAATTATACTTAGAATTTATTTCTATGTCTACAAGTAGATATCATTCCTGTTCTGGTATTTAGTAAACTAAGTATAAATTACACTTGCTATGTAAACTGTTTGTCGAGGATCTTTTAATTATTTTCCAATTTATAATATATAAAGCTCTATCATTGATATTGAGCACTATCTAATAATACTGTAACACTTGGTCTTCCATTAATTCACCAAGTGAGCATTTAAGAGCCATAAACCTCTTTAATATATATAAGAGTTGGGGGTAAAGCAGGAGACCTTCTTTGTCAGAGACATCAGCTATTTTCATTTCGAAGAAACCTATCAGTATATTCACAAAAAAAGCCAAGGTGGCTATAACATAATACTGATTTTTATGTTTCAAAAATTCAAATTTCCTCATTTTTCTCTATGATATAATCTTTATATTGAGTGTTCTTGAAAATACTTCTTTAAAAGCATATCTATATGTGTATGATAAAAATAAATGGAAAGATGGATAAATCGGACACTTACAAAGAGTTTAGTAGTGATATTTCGTTCTTTATTCAAGAATCTCTTCAGACTAAACATTTTTTGAGTTTTTCTACAGTTAAGCATTGAGGGAATAAATAACAGAGAAAATAAAGGTATAAAAGGGGGGGAGAGGGTCCAAAGAGGAGGCAAGAAATAGAGAGGTAGATGTGGGTTAAAATGTGGTGAGAGTTAGTCTGAAGAAATTCTTGAATAAAGAATGAAATATCACTACTAAACTCTGTGTCTTTATATATATATATATATATATATATATATACACATACACAAAGAGAATATGCATATTTATGTTCAAAACCATAGTTCTACTAAATAGGTGGAAGCCTGTATTTTCTAGATTTTGCAAATCTTTCAATAGTCAAAACCTATTGAAGAAATAGCACCATATTGAATGAATATTATATCGAGAGAAAAAAGAGGCAATAACTAAATCAAAAGTTAATTATTAAAGTAAAGAATAAAATCAATCCACAAAGCTTGACTAAAATAAAAAGTGGTTCTTGGAATTAGAAATTAAGACTTAATACTTTCATTTTTAAGTCTTACAAATTCTAATTCTGGTTACAAAATTTGCTTAAAGTTTGGTCCTAAAAAAATCCTATGTTTAACATTAAGTGGATATGTTGAAAATCGCAAATTAGCAGTGGCAGGGAGAAAACAACATTCAAATAAGGTCAAAAGTAGAAATGCTAAAAGAATCTAGTCTACAAAAGTCAATCCAAATCTCTTGAATTTGCTATCTCATTTGATTTCTATTATTAAAAATATTTGACATGAGTATACTTAAAATTGTATTACCAGAAAAGTGACAAGGTTTATATATATATATATATAATTTTCTTTGATTTTAGATGCATATTAACCTTTGTGGGTTATGTAATACCAAGGCCATCTTTGTTGAACTCACAGCTGGGGGAAGAAGTGTGTTCATACCTTTCCCCAGGGTATCAGTCTGAAAATGAACATAATAGTGTGACGAATTTGAACTCTTTTACTGCTGTCCAGTACTTTAGCCCTTACACCCTACACAATATTTAAACATTTTAAATGAGAAGAGAAAAGCTGCCAAAAAGAAGTCAATCAATTAGCAGTTGAAATAAAATCGATCCACAAAGATTGGTCAATAATAATAATTAAAAAAAGGATAGTTAATTGAGTTAAAATTCAAGGTGTAAATATTTTTTTTGGCTTAGGAAAACTCACATCATCAGAACCCTATAAATGTAACAGTAGATATGTATAACACTGAGATAATAAAACTCTGCTGTAGGTATCCTGCTCTGGATTAGTCACTGAGGGTGGAGAATTATACAAGCCACACAAGCATATGTCAATGGAAGCCATGGGCATCAGCATTGTGGATGTGTTTTACCAGATGCTGGGCAGAGGAACCTCATAGGTCAACATCTAGGATCAAATAGTTCAGCCAGGAAACTACTGCTACTCATCTATAAAAGTGGCGTCTATTGATGAAGAAAACAAAAAGCCACCAAAAGATTATCATTACTAATTAAAACTGTCCAAACTGCATCACTCCTCCTGTGGGTAAATAAGAGGCATATTATGCTGAGGCTGAAACTCTAGCCCGAGTGTTCAAAAATTCACTTATCAAGCCTTAACCAAAATTACTTAGATGCGAAAGCATTGTCAACATAGCAACTTGTAATGTTAGGACTTTAAACACAATAAACCAGCATCTGCAGCCAAGTATAATATAGACATCATATGCATACAAGAACAGATACTACCATAGCAAACTAGAACTAAAATACCATGATACCTGTAAAAAATGGATATTCATCTCAGCATCTACATTGAAAAACTCCAATGCAGCCACTGGAAGTTTAGGAATGCTTCTCAGTCCTTGTCCCTTAAAATCACTAAATAGCATTGAGAGAATTCGACCAAGAATGATGTGTGCTTCATTTAATGGCAACCCACATACAACAATCGTCTCCTGCTACAGATCCACCAATACCAGTAATGAAATGGACATCATCACCTTCTACAATGAGCTATCTTCTCTTGACCAACACATTTCCAAACACAATGTTATAATCATCAAGTGTTGACATGAATGCTCAGATACACAAACACGGGAATGATAAATTCTGTTTACTTAACTTGTCAAGCAGAAATGGTGAATATCTAGCAGATTTTTTACTATTTTCATTTGCAAGAAACATCTTCATGAATCATTATAGCAAATCTCATTGACACTTTTTCCCACTCATCAGTGATTGGTAGATGAACCTTCTTGAGATGCTACAGTCAACTGATAATCTTATCCAGGAAAGTTATTAGGAGATTTATTCGGATATACCTGGTGATGCTTCATATGTTATTAAAAACAAGGTGTATCATACAATCATCAAAAATAACCCTTTTCCTGCCATGGAAATTTTTTGATTTCAAAAATCATTTATTGCTTCTAACTTGTCCAGTCGGCTGGGGCTGTAGAATACACTGACTGCACCTCTGCAGACCCAGCTATGGGTTAAATAGTACCACTACTGTTCTTATAGAAGAATAGATTTGGCATTAAATAACCTAAAAAGAGTTGATATGCCATTAAAACAAAGAAAAAATTAGGCACCTCTGCAGAGGAGTAAGACCACCACCACCCCCAACAGGTGGCCTGAATATGACACTAAACAATCTGATGGTGAGGTTTTAGCAATGCTGGAGCTTTGGGGAATGCAGAGTACCCCTTTATTGCCATCGTTCCCAGGTCTACTCTGGCATGGTAGCACCTGATAGGGCCCTATCTATGGGTTAAATAGAACTAACAGCATACTTATGCTAAACTGAATTGTTTAATTAAACTGAATAGCTTGAAATAGAAATGTTTTTTACAATTAAACTGCATGCTTATGCTAAACTGAATTGTTTTAAATTGAACTGTTTTTGACATTGAAACTGCACTTACACTAAACTGAATTGTTATATATAACTGCTTGAATAGTTTGAAATAGAAATGTTTTTGACAATTAAACTGTGTACTCATGCTAAACTGAATTGTTTTAAATAGAACTGATCATTTACATAAAAATGGATTTGGCATTAAATAACCTACAAAGGTTGATATGCCATAAAACCCAACAAACCAAACCAAACCAAACCAAACTTACTACTAAATCTTTTTCTTTACTGGCTACGTTAAAAACTTCTCACCAAACTTTTGTTGAAATTTCAGGTATTGTGTGCTGAGTCAAATTATATTTAACTGAAACTTGGTTGGCCATTGAAAAGAATTGATAAAATTAGAATTTTGAATAACTTTTCAAGTATAGTTTAAAACTTTCATTTTAAAGTGAACTCTTGATAAACAAGTCTAACTGCTCAAATCACTTGCTACACATGTCAATTGCTGCCCAAATCAATTGCTACGCACTTCACTTGCTACTCACATCACTTGCTGCCCACATCACTTTCTCTGACCTGGGCTGTTAAGGCCAAAAATGCACGTTTAGATCTTTCTGGACATTGCCCAAATGAGCTTGTATTTGGGTTCAATACAAATACACTCTCTGTTTTGACTGATTGGTTACTAGCATTGGAAGCAGCAACAACTAGCAACATGATTAGAATAGATTTAAATGCCTTACATGTAGCAAGGAAAAACTTTATGAAAGTTGAATGAAGTGAAAAGATTCAGAGAGTACTGAGATGTAATATAAGAAATTATGCAGACGAAGAGCTTGTGACAGATGACAGTGTCTATTTTAGAAGATGAAACTTCAAAAGATGGCATGGTCCTACAAAAGTATTGGATAAGGAAGGTCACTGTGTGTTGATCAGACATGGAAGTGCATTTTACTGGATGCATTCAGATCACTTGAAGGTAAATGAGTTTGGAAGTCAAAGGAATGAAGAAAGTAAAATTTCTTTAAATGAGATAAATGAAGTCTTGGAGGAAGAAGATGAAGGAGAACATAATAAAAGTCCTTGTAGCAAAAGTGAGGAATTGAAAGAGAACACTGAAAAATCATGTAGAAATGCAGTTGTGGAATATAAAATGAATGGAAGTAAAGAGTGAATAAAAGGGAAGATTATGACCACACAGCCAAAATCAACTGAAAAATACAGCTATTGGCTGATTATGAAACCAGAAGAAGAAAACAAAAATTCAATCTGTATCAATTCAAATCAGATTGATCAATAGAGACAACTACACCAATTAACAGATGGAGTAAGTTGTCTGGAACATGTTTTACACGTATGAACAAGAACAAGCAAAAATATGATTTATGCAAAGAAAAGAGAAATAGAAAATATGGTTTGGTTTGGTTTCTTTTTTCTCAGATTAGACTTGATGTATCACTTGATAAGTGTAGGGTGAGCAATACTGGAAAATCTCTGAAAGTGAAATTATTGTTTGAGGCCAACACGTCACTACTTAAATTAAAATCAAAGACAGGTTCTATATCCTTTCCACAGCTGGGAAAACCTGCAATTCAGATGCTACCTATGATAGATCCTCACCAGGTGGTTTTATCATCTTTGTAGCAGAATGAACAGAATGTCTTCTATGTGCTGGTCATTAAAATAACTTGATATGGTAACAAAGAGTCCATTAGTGTTAGAGACTTGTATTCAGTGAGGCAGCTGAAGCTGATGTATTGATAGCTGCCATTCTGTAGGAGATATTCAGACAACTCAGGTTTTAAGGGGCTTTCCAGGATCTTTGTTTCCATTAGTTTGAATCGGTTTTCGTTTTCTCTCAGTGATATTCTCAATCTATGTTTGCAAGATTTCTTCTTCCAGGGAGATCTTTCTTTTCATGAGCTTTCATTGCCATCTAATTTTGGGGGTATTAGGTTTGGTAGTGATAGTATGGATGCTTGAGGTTTGTTGTTGCTTGAAAACTAAAAATAATAGATAGAAATATTTTAAAACGATTGTGTACAAATTATTTGTATTAAAGAGGAATTGTAATTAATAGCCTTGTGCCAAAAATTAAAATAGATTTAGTAATTAACCATACGCTTAAGTTTCAAGGGAGATAATTTGTCATATGAAGTAATCGCCCTTACATTATATAGTTATTGGTAGCTACATACGTAGTGATGCAGGAATCAGAAAAAAAAAAAAAATTTTCTCAGTATTTCATATAATCTTAACTACTCCGAAATATTGGACTTCTGATATTTTGTAAAATGACACTCAGTCCAAAACATTGATCTTATGGAATACAGATAGAAGAGGATAGCCAAAAATATTCATTGAATATGAAAAACAGTTCACCTCTAAAAAGTTCTAACAAAAATAGCAACAAATGATTGAATCAGTGATTAATTTTAACGGCATTTCACCCTGTCAAAGGTTATTTTATGCATAGGGATTAGGGAATCGTGTTCATTGTGCGTTCATATTTATAATTTTTTTCCCCATGGTCCTATTTGTATAAGATATAAAATGTTACATTTTACAATCAATAGGTGAAGCACAAATAAGTTAGAAACGCCGACACATATTGATCAGAATCACTTAAACAAATTTTTTTGTATTTCCACGATTCGACCTACGCCAGTTACCCTCATCGAACATCGATCTGCGCACCTCTACGACTCGACCATACCAGCTATCGACATCACCCATCTAGCTGAAGACCAAATACAACCGCCACGGACTTAACACACACGTTTGTAATTCCGACAATAAAATCGTTACTTTTGTTGTATCTGTTATATCGCCTTTGTTCTCTTCATTGTCTTTGGCTGTCATTACTCGAACGCATTAAACTTAAAACATTTGCGGGGTCGACATGCTTATCGGCTCCGCAACAGATCTTCATAGATCCACGAAACCTGAACAAAGAAATCCTCCTAGAGTATTTTAAACTCTCAACACGTGAGGAGGTAACGGCAAAATGTCGGGAGCAGAAATATATTCAAAGTTGGACTGTTCAAAAGGACTCTGGCGGCTTTAATCGGACAAAGAAAGCAAGCTATGCACATTCATCACACCGGAAGGTAGATGCAACTACCAAAGATTGACATTTGGAATATCGTCTACACCTGAAATATACCATAGAAATATACGGTAAATTTTACATGTTCAGAATGTCTCTTTGGTAGATAGCGGGGTACAAATATTATCATTGCCTGCTACTAATTCAGACAGGCTTAGGGGTAGTGTCAAATTAACCCTGCAAGCAGTTAATAAATCTGTCATTAAGACGTACGGCCAGAAATGAATGACGCTGGACTTAGGGTTAAAACGAGAATTTGACTGGTTCTTTGTTATTGCTGATATAGATTTTAGGTGTTGACTTCATCGACCACGACGGTTTCCTAATAGATATTGTAATATTTCTGTCAAAGGGAAGTATCCCCAAACCACGTCACAAGCATATATCTCCCTTGACCCATCCGAAAAAAGAATTAACTGTTGAGTCATGAGCAAAACAGCGGCACTTGTAAATAATGTAAATAAAGTATATTGCCGAGAAATGAGTTAGTCCTACCTCCGGGAGCGAGGTGTTAATATCTCTTTGTGTTCTGTTCTTTTCTTTGTTACCCGCGAGCCGGGCTTTAGACATTACATTTTGGCGACGAGGATTTTCGTGACGAGCTCACGTGTATAAACCAATTTTAGGAAAGAAATCAACACACGAAAGAAAAAATGACCAGTGAGGTTTACCAGTTTTCCCGACTTTTAGTGTCCACGCTGACCCTAACACAACCAGCATACGTTGGAAGAAATGGATGGACAAGCTGGAAAATTTATTCGTTGGTCTGGAAATTGACAGCGACAAAAAACGGAAAGCGACACTTCTCCATTACGCAGGAGACGAAGTCTTCGATATTTATCGCAGTTTCACAGTCCAACAGAAAGGAATTGGCGCCACCACTACAACAGAGGATGGTTCTACAATACCCAATGAGTATGAAACGACGAAAAAGTCGCTAACAGACCACTTCACGCCCCAAAAGAATACGTCATACGAAATTTTCAAATTTTGACGGGCCCTGCAAAACCCGGATGAAAATTTAGACGCCTATCACGCAAGGCTACGAACTCTGGCTTCCACGTGTGATTTTGAAAACACCGACCGAGAAATTCTGGCCCAAATTCTACAAGGATGCTTGTCTTCTAAACTTAGAAGAAAGGCATCGAGGGAAAACTCCTCCCTAAAACAGGTTCTAGACCAAACCAGAGTCATAGAATTAGCTCATGTGCGTGATACAGAGAGAGAACAAAACGAAATCCACGCACTGTCGTCTTACAATAGAAATGAAAACAACAAGCGACGTACACAGAGGAATAACAACTGCAGTAGTAGTAAAGGTACGACCAACTCCAGTAACAACCATTCCAGATACCAGCAACATGACAGCCCCCGCATTACCGCAAAGCTCCAAGCACGTGGGGGATACAAAATAGATGGCCGATAGACCTTTCACTATTGTGGATACTCTTCAACACACCCTACTTGTCCAGCCCGAGGTCATGAGTGTAGAAACTGCCATAAGAGGAACCATTTTGCTAGAGTATTTAACTCCGTGCCGGCAAGACAGATTTGCTTCACACATTCTTCAGTATCCCCTTCTACGTCGAGTGACGAGTCTGTATTCTTGATTATACCTTCCACGTCGATAAAGACACCTAAAGTCACCGCTCTCGTAAATGATTCGTTCTAGACACTGGCGCTAGTGTCAACATAATTTCTGGACGCGTGTAAATGGTTTAAAACACAGACCAGCCATACACCGCACGACAACTCGGTTATTTGCCAACAGATCCCAACAGGCGATACCTGTCCGAGGATTTATTGATACCACGATGAAATTCCGGGGAATGCTGCAGAGCCAAGATATTCGTAGTTGACAATGAAATCCCTCTACTTGGACAGCAGAATTTGCTCGGCGCCCACTCCGCCGAAGCACTAGGTATGATAACATTTAACTTCACATTCAACGTGTCGGTCCCTATTCCGGACGAATTCCCTTCACTGTTTGACGGCAAAATGGGGAAATTTTCTGGAGTCATTATCAACCTCCATATCGAATCCTCTGTTCCCCCAGTAACGCAACGACACCGTAGAATACTTTTCCTCGTGAGGAAGGACGTTGAGGCAGAATTAAAACGCCTCAGAGAAATGGGCGTCATTGGGGAGGTCAATGGCCCTACCCCATGGGTAAGCTCTGTGGGAGTAGTCCCCAAGAAAAACAAGGGTGTACGTATTTGCATCGACATAAGGAAGGCAAATGAAGCCATCCAAAGGATAAAACACCCAATGCCGACCATGGACGACTTAATTGCAGATCTAAACGGCTCGACAGTTTTCAGCAAATTAGATCTCTCAAATGCATACCACCAACTGGAACTTGGAGAATCTAGCAGGCATATTACAACATTCGCTACACACGCAGGACTATATTGCTTCAAGCGCCTACTTTTTGGAGTAAACACAACTTCTGAACTATTCCAAAAGGCAATTTCTGACCTTCTCAGAGGCATCCCAGGTGTCAAAAATCTTTCGGACGACATAAGAATTTATGGACGTGACCAAATCTCACATGAAAGCAGCCTGAGGTCCACACTGGAACGTCTACAGAATCCTGGAGCCAGGCTGAACAGAGAAAAATGTTTGTTTTTTTTTATCTGTGCGAGGACTAATCTTTTTTGGACATATTTTTAGTGAAAATAGAGTGTCACCTGATCCAGAGAAGGTCTCCGTAATAGTAAAATGCACCCCTCACTAACGTTGGTGAAGTCCGATCGTTTTTAGGCATGACACAGTATGTGGCGAGATTCATCCCACACTACGCCATCAGTGAGCCACGTAGACAACTCACAAGGAAGAACGCAGAATGGAGGTGGTCGGAGAGGGAAGAATTAGCATTAAACAAGCTGAAGGAAGCTCTGACAGGAGCTGGAGTTATGGCCTATTTTGATACAAAGATACAAATATCCTGGTGGACGCGAGCCTTGTCGGATTCGGCGCAGTCCTCACACAAAATGGGAAAATACTATGCTATGCTAGTCGTGCTCTAATAGATGTAGAACAGTGATACTCCCAGACTGAAAGAGAGATGTTGGCTGTTATGTATGCAGCCAAATACTTCCACCTTTTTTTGTATGGAGAAAAATTCACAATCACCACTGATCACCGACCACTTCTTGGGATTGTGAAGAGTCTCAAACCAGCAACGGCCAGGCTTGAGCGCTGGGGTCTGCGCCTAATGCCGTATCGATACAATTTAATATACCAGCCTGGAAAAAATTATCTAAACCCCGCGGATTATCTCAGCCGTCACCCACACAATAAACCGGAGAAAGACAACGCAGCAGTATACATTACCTATGTGGTTCAGAATACCATACCTAAGTCAATCACCTCTGAAGAGGTGAAGAAAGCAACCGAAGAGGAGGACTCCTTGTTACAGAAAGTGAAGGCTACAGTTGCAAATGGACGCTGGAACGACCCACAGCAGTCAAACTTTTCTCCATTCAAGGAGGAACTATCCGTAATTAATGGTCTCATCCTTCGAGGACACCGTCTTGTGATCCCTTCCAAATTGAGGAAAAGAACGATCGACATAGCTCATCACTCACACCAGGGCATCATCAAAACAAAACAACTAATAAGGGAAAAGGTGTGGTTCCCACGAATAGACAAGCTTGTGGAAGAGACAGTACACAGTTGCATCACATGCCTAGCCTCGAACCCAAAGCACACACATCGTGAACACATACGCACCAGCTGCCCCATGGACTGAAATCTCTGTGGACTTTGGAGGTCCCTTTCCATCTGGGGAGTATCTAATAGTCGTCATCGATGACTACAGCCGATTTCCAGATGTTAAAATACTGCCCTCGTTGTCAGCAAATGTAGTCAGCTCTCGCCTCAATATGGTCTTCGACAGGTAGGGATATCCCACCATTGTCAAAACCGACAATGGCCCTCCGTTTCAGGGGCAAGATTTCAAAGACTTTGCCACCCGATCAGGTTTTAGGTATAGAAAGATGATACTTTTGTGGCCTGAAGCAAATGGAGAAACCGAACGCTTTGTACGAACCCTAAAAAGGTATATTCTTGCTACCAATGTGGAAGGGTTTAACTGGAAAACCTAGTTACCTCATTTTCTCATAGCACCACAAAAATATCTCCTTTTGAAGCCCGCACTGACAGAAAAATGAACATTAGCCTACCCGATACTCCTAAGAACCCAGCACCAAGACCGATACATGACCGTATAGCTGGGAACGACGCAAAAAGAAAGGTGATAATGAAATGGTATGCTGACAGAAACAAAAAAAAAAAACAAAAAAACAAAGCCCTCACCCCTCTGCCTAGGAGACAAAGTCTTAATCAAGCAGAAGAGACAGAACAAACTGTCTCTACCATACAACCCTAAACAATACGCAGTAAAAAAAAAGAAGAGTAGTATGGTAACAGTGCAAAGAGGAAACCACAAAGTCACCAGAAATTCCTCTCTATTCAAGCGAGTTGGTTTGAATGCTTCTCATAAGGAAAAAGAGGACCCAGAGTCTGAATCTGAATACAACCCACACCCACAACAAAAATCTCCTGAAACACCCATAACACAACACACAACCCACCACCGCCACCAAGACGTAATCCACAACGGAAAAGGCTGCCTCCAACCAAACTCAACGAGTTTGTAGTATAGTAAAATATATATATATATAGCTAAAAATAAATAAATAAAATAAACACACATACATGGACAATGCCTTTTATCAAGAAGGAGAAGGGTGTAATATTCCAGTCAAAGTGAAGTATCCCCAAACCACGCCACAAACACGTATCTCCGTTGACCTATCCGGAAAAGGAAGTAACTGTTGAGTCATGAGCAAAACAGCAGCACTTGTAAATAATGTAAATAAAGTATAACACCGGGGAATAAGTCAGTTCTACCTCCGGCAGCGAGGTGTTAACATCTATGTGTGTTCCGTTCTTTTCTTTGTTACCTGTGAGCCTGGCTTTAGACATTACAGATGTTAAAAGACATTGCCTTAGAGAACCTCTCACAAATTTAAGCAGCATCGGAGTAATTCATAACATTGTTGCTCCATGCCCCACTGTAGCAAATGCTTCGTGTGACTCACGTTTCACAGAACTTATCAAGGGTTTCCCATATATTGTGAAACCTAATTTCCCCAAAAAATGTCATAATCACAATGTGACTCATCACATAATAACAAATGCGCCCCGCTGTATATGCAAAACCCAAGCGTTTGCCCAATAAAAAATTTAAATATACGAAAGAGGAGTTAAACCAGATGATGCAGCTAGGTATCATTCATCCTTCTTGTGGTAATTGGGCCTCACCGTTACATTTAGTTTCAAAAGGCAACGGTGCATGGCGCACTTGTGGTGATTACCGTGCGCTTAACGCTATTGTGGCGTTTGAAGGTTTTTTGGCGTCGAGGTCACCAATGTGGGGTTTGAAAGGTATTTTATGGTAGTCAGTGGCTAAGGGCAAGGCTGTGTTGCCGTAAGATGTCTGACTCCATATTTTGGTTATTTTGTTTTACCCCACGTTGACTGGCTGGCGCAATGCCTTGCCCAAAGAAGGTCCATAAGAAATATACAAAAAGGAAAAGATAAAAACAGATAAAAGACGAAAACATTTCTTTCATACTTTCCTTTATTTACCTGGTGAATGGACTAACCAACGCTACGTCTAAAGACATAGCGTGGTGCCCAAAACACCAGATAGTAAAATCGGTGTTGTCGGTTCGACGTCACTACCCGAAAAGAGAGTTCGGTTCACAGAAAACCTGAGTATTTATCTCTCTTCACCGGCTCCAAATTCGCCACTCCAAAATCCTTCTAATTTCTCATTGGCCACTTTACATTTTATTATTTTTCTTTTTTCTGATTTTAACCGGATGGATGCGTGGAGCCTTATGCGTGGCGACGCATTTATACATTTTGTATCTGGCAGCCGACGAGTCAATATCCAGTTGGGAGTTTTTTCTGTTAATTTCTAAATCGCCACACTATCACTAGACCCGATAGGTACCCAATCCTGCATATTCATGACGTCACCGCTATTATACATGGTAAATATTTTTGGGTTCACGCACAGACATGACAGAATTTGTGAAGGAGCAGCTTATAGATCAGATCCTTCAGAACCTACTTCGAGACAATTCAACTTCCTTGAAGTTGACAAAAATACATGTTCCGAACAGCAACCTGGACATCGTGTGTGACACCAGAACGAGGAAAATACGACCGTTTGTTCCTGAATCATTTTGACGTGTTTTCTTTTCCAATCTTCACAATCTATCTCATCCTGGTACGAACGCTTCCATCAAACTGATGATAGAGAGATATATATGGCCTTGGATGAAGTCGGATATTCGACTGTGGGCAAGAACCTGCGAATAATATCAAAAGGCTAAGGTTGGAAGACACACGCAGACACCTGTTGATCTTTTACCGTCCACAGATGAACCTTTCGAACACGTACACATAGACATTACTAGTCCTTTACCTCCTTGTTAGGGGTATACATACTTGTTGACCTGCATCGATCGTTTTTATCGTCAGCGCGAAGTACTTCCCATGGCTAACATTGAGGCTCATACTACAGCGAAAACGTTCATTGCAAGCTGGGTGTCCTGTTTCGGCGTCCCGGCTATAATTACCACGGACAGAGAGCGGCAGTTCGAATCAGATTTATTCGGCGAATTGATGAAACTCTTGGGGAGCAAACAAATCCCCACGACCGCCTATCACCCTGAATCTAATGGCTTGGTGGAAAGATTCCCCCGTTGTCTGAAGTCAGCCTTGAGAGCAATATTAAACCGATCAAATTGGCTGAAAAATTTACCCTTGGTACTCTTGGAACTACGTACTACTGTAAAGGAAGGCATCAAATGTTCATCTGCTGTGGTGGTATATGACATCACACTCAGACTGCCAGGACAATTTTTCTGCAAGTCCCCACAGACACCCTTGGACGTTACTTCCTTTGTAGATCGCCTGACAGCTAAGATGGCAAACATAGTGTATAACCCTCCTGCACAGTGTAAGAAGCCAACATATGTTTCAAAACTATTTGAAACAAGTACACATGCTTTTGTGAAGGACCTTGCCAGAAAACATTCGTTACAACTACCATATAGAGTACCCTTTAAGATCTTAAAAAGGCATAAAAAATATTTCACCATGTCCATTAAGAATGGTGCGCTGAACATTTCTCTGGATAGATTGAAACCAGCCTTTTTAGACACCGCATGGCTCAATGTGAGCCCACAAATATCATTCCTATCTCCAGTAGTAACGAATAAACCAAAGCAGACAGTGACAAGATTTGGCCGACATCTTCAGTATCCTAGATATTTATATTGTTAAAAAAAGAGGAAAAAAAATTCTCTCTGCCACTGTCAGCTTCAATGTATATTTTATGTATTTGAATTTCAGAGACTTTTTGATGTATTTTCCCTCTAATATGCTCACATCTTGGGACAGGGGGCTATCTGTTGGGTCAGTAGAATGGTAATTCCTGTGTATGGAGTGAGTGAGGGAGAGGCTCTCTGTGATTAGATATACTAATCACGTGATGAGCCCAGAAGTCTTGGCACAAAATTCAAAATCTAGTCCGATAGATTCCACCAGGCGTTCTGTGAGGCAGTGACATTAAAAGCTTTCAGAGAGACAACCCTAAGATACCAGATATCTTCTTCAGCACGCCGGTAAGTCCCTTAAACTCAACTTTATACCCAGAAAGTACTGTATGAATGTTATTCATTGTTTCGCGTACTTGTTAATAAATTGTTAGAATTAAACGAAATATTAATTCATTCATTTGTTGCTGTTAGCCTTGAAATAAACGCTACATAGGAAAAGAAGTCACTACTTCTTCCTTCCAGCTAAACGAGGGTGCACATGTGTATCTTTTTCCCTGAGTGACTGAGTCTCTAAAATGTCCTATTTTTCTCCTTTTTTCTTTTTTTTTCCTTAGAGACCAAGTCCCTAAAAATGTTCTTTTTTTCCTTTTCTTTTAATAAAAAGCCACTTTCTGTCGTTCTTTCTTCTGCGAGACAATGTCTCTAATAATGTTCTTTTTTCTTCTTTTTTTTTTTTTTTTTTGTTCTTTGTCTGTCATCTTCCCTCTCGATAGAACAGGTAATGGCATCGGAAACTTGTGTAGTTGTTGGAGTCGACTGATGTCGTGAGTTCTATTTTTCTTAGAGGAACAATTTCTCTAAAATATAAATTCATATAGTAGAAACCTATTTTCTTTGATTTCTTTCTTTCTTTTATCTTCTTTGTAGCATGTACTAACTTTGAATCCCCTTCTGGAATTCTGAATGTAATACAAAAATAATCAGATGGATTTAAATTCTTCTCGTTTCTCTTCTTTCTTTTTGGCTTTCAAGCCATCTTTGAATTCCCTTCTGGAATTCTGAATGAAACACTAAATGCTTCAAGTGGACTAATTCTTTTTACTCAGTTCCATTTGAGTTGAGGAGAAAAGAACGTGGCTTAATTCTAAGGCCTCTTATTTTCAACTGACTACGATTGATTTCGGTGTCAACAGCACCCACCTCCAGAGACTCCAGCCAATCATAATAAAGCTCTTCTGCCACACACAGATTTTCACCGAACACGAAAGCTAATGAGCTGTAAAATAACAAAACAAAATAGGCCCAGAATTGACCCAGGAATGTTGGCTCTCCATTCAATAAACTCATTTACCGATAAAATTTCCACACTCTCCTGAAAAGAGAAAAAATTTCTTTAACATTAATTTTAACAGGGAATGGGAATATCTACTAAAGAATACCTATCATCTCCTTTTTCATTCTTACATAGAAAACTTGGGCCTCCAGGTACTATTCTCACAATTCTTAATTGTCAGAACAGAAAGACAGAAGACAAAACGACTCAATATCAAGAACAAAGGAACACAGAACATAAACTCTATGGAACGTGCTTCCTTAGAACCACAAATAATCTTTATTACGATCACAAACTCTATGAGGTTTAGAACTTAGCATTAGAGTCAGAGGCTCCAACAACAGCGTCTGAAAGAATTCCAGAAATATTCTCAGAATCGGAGAGCTCTTCGGTAGGCTCCGAAGTCCGATGCGAATGAGTAATAAATAACTCCAAAGGAAAGAGATGCTTCAATCAATGCTCCTGAGTAGTACCATCGGACTTCTTAATCAAGGCAGATTTTATATATGTGTCATCTCCCGGAGTAACTCTAATCACTCAGCCAGTGACCAATAAGGACGAGATTTAGCTGGATTCTTAATGAGCACTAAATCATCCACCCCATTGTCATAATCAAAACCAGACTGACACAAAGCACGAGCCAACTTCCTTTACTCAAGGAAGTATTCCTCAGGCCATAAATTCCTAAATCTCTGTCGAAAGAGATCCCTACGCTCCAAATTCTTTAAAAGATCACGTCTTGAAGAAGGAGTCCCTCCGAAAAAACTCTCACCTGAATTTATGAAAACAGCGCTGCTATAGTGAGGGTAGATGAATGCATTTGGGGATATGATATTCGAACCTGCATTCCCAGAACACCGGTAAGTAAGGAAACGAGGGTTAGCCACATTTTTTATATCAGATAAACAGTGAGCAGTGAAATGAGTTGACAAGACAGGTATTCCTTAACAAAGATTTATTTAACAAAACATTCCCTGACTAAGCAATTCGTCAACTGATGGATGTCAATAAGGGAGGTAACTACAATAAAAAATGCCAAGAGCGGATAAGTATAGTAGATTCTCCCCCTCCCTTTTTTTCACAGTTCTTCATACCTCTTTGGCTTACGAATTTCCCGTTGGGATCGTCTGGGTAGATCAGGAATTCTTGACATTACATGAGGGGGAGTAATACTTAGATCACTTGGAGAGGGTACAATTTCTGGGGTATCGATAGTTTGTGAATCGTTTCTATCTACTTCTTTTTCCTTGGAAGGTGTAGAATCATTTAAATCATTAGAAGGTGTAGAATCATTTAAATCTTTCTGGATGTTATCATCTACGACATCCCCACTTTGTAATGAATTCCTTGCTGGTGGTAAGTCACTTACAGAGACTGTAGATTCGCGACCATTGGTGAATCTTATGTGTGCATATTGGGTGTTTGCTTCTAGTAATACTACTTCATCAACCAATGGTTCGTACTTACTGGCTCGGACATGGCGACGCAAAAGAACAGGCCCTGGCATAGATAACCAGGTAGGTAAGGAATGATCGCTGTGGATATGAAAAGAGTCTTTCATGGGGTGTGGCATTAGTAGCGGTACAAAGAAGAGATTTTATGGAGTGTAGTACTTCAGACAATACTGTGTAGGGGGACATGTTGTTTGGTGAATATTTTTGGTCCCCCAATTTGTAGTTTATATTGTTGTTTATTTATCATTTCCCCCACAATTTATGTTGGTTTATATTTGGCAATGGCAAATGAAGTAAAGATGTGTGAAACGACGCGTACAAAAAGAACATATAAGACAAAGCAGTGTAAACAAACTCAAATTTATATATCAACAATACATTCATGAAATATTCCAAAACATTACTAGTGATCTAATACTGTTCGTCAAATATTCCTCTGTGTGTGTTTGTGTGAGTGTCTATGTAACTAACACAAATACTACAAAAAAGGACTAAATAACAAAACTGTCCTATGCGTGCTGACTAAGTATTTCTACTGTTTGTTTCTTTCAGTGGTTTGACGAAATTTCTGTGTTCGAGGCTGGAAAAAGGCTCACCGAAAAAGTCTAATAAGGAAGAGAATGGTTGCATGGAGTACACATTTCGTGGCGGTTGACTGCTGGAAGTCAAATGTAAAAAAAAGAGGAAGAGTGTGTTGACTCTGTTAGTCGAAATGGAGAGAGTGAGAGTGTTCTCTCTGGAAGTCACCATGGAAAGAGTGTGTTGACCCTGTAAGTGAAAATGTGAAAGAGAGTGGTGTTGGAAGATGAGAGTATTTATAGACAATCCTTATCATGTAGTAGGCTCCAAAAACGCGGGAAAAAAATTGAAGTTGCGGACGTAGTTATGAGCACTAACCACGTGGTTTTCCTGGCCAATAGGTTCCCAAGACTGATTGCTTACCGACGTCCGCCATCTTTGTTTCGAGAACAAGTGGCATCACGGCCACTTTAAAATATAAGAGTGTAAATCCTATAACTGTTTCCCATTGCGATTCCTTAAGATTTCTTGAGGCTAGGGCCAATAATGTGTGTTTCCATATAATTCCATTATATCGTTCATACTGACCGTTTCCTTGGGGGTGATAAGAAGTTGTCCGGCTTGTAGCAATTCCGACATTGGTGAGATATTCACGCACTTCCTTTGATAAGAAGGATGTCCCCCAATCTGAATGGATATAAGACGGGATGCCAAATACTATGAATATTTGATTTAGACTCTGTATTACAGAGTCTGTATTTGTGCTTGTGCATGCGAAAGGGAAAGGGAAACGCGAGTACTCATCTATAACCGTTAGTAGGTAATGGTTTTTCAAAGTTGAAGGAAGGAGTCCTTTAAAGTCAATGCTGAGTAGTTCCATTGGTTATGTTGCTTTGACTAGGCGTCCTGCTTCTGGTGTAAAGAAGCGCGGTTTCCATCTAGCCCACACTGCACATGCTGCACACACTCTCTTAACCTCATCAATAGAATATGGAAGATTCATTACTTTATGTGGTCAGGACAGAAGACAGGGACAAGCTGTGTTACCGTTTTTTATCTGACTCTATTCTGAGGTTATTTTCTTTTACCCCACGTTGTCTTGAACAAGAAGAACCCAAAAAGAATTATACGAAAGAAGACAGCAACAGATAGGAGACGAAGACGTTTTTTTTTTATATTTTTCCTTTATTTCCTGGGTTCAACCACCATTCAATGGGTAATGGAATTTTCCCTGAATACAATTGGAATGGTTGAATCCCCCAGTCAAGGTGTTCAAAAGTACGTTAATCGTTTCTTGGTATATGCGTGACCTCATTTGGTATTTTAAAGCTTTAATTATGAGTTAGTCGCTTTTGTGGTGTTTGTCCAAGTCCAGTGTTTTAGTTCATAATTCCATAGGTCCATTTTGTATGCTTTTGTATTTTGGCATACTGTTAATCGAGACGAGTGCTACTAGTGAAAAGACTAGCCAACGCGTCGTCCAAAGACGAATGCGTGGCGTTTTCCACCAGTTAGCAAAGTGTTGTCACTTCGTCGGTCACTGCCTGAAAGAGAATGAGCTTCCTCCTTTTGTTGGGAGGTCCCTTTTTCTTTACGCATGAGTCATCCCTTTTTCCTGACAGAGACCTCTGGGAGTTTCTGCATATTTTAATAATTTTCTTTGTTTAATTCAATTCAATTTTTTTAGATTCATTTATTCATCCCCTACACTTTAACGAAATGAGCCAACCTAGTTATACTCGGATGACAAAGATTTTCGTGTATTTCATGCAATCTTCCCATGTTATTGAGTGCATTGCACTGGGCACGTGAGAGCGTATCAGCTGGGATATTGTTTTTCCCTGGTCGGGTCATGATGTCATACTCATAACACCCTAATTCCATTCTCCATCCTTCGAACTTACTGTTCTTGATCTTTCCATGCCTTCTCGCATCTGTAGCAGAAAGAACTTCGTATTTTTGTTTGGCGCGTTAATTAATTTGACCGTTAGGGTCGACGCATATTTTCACCCAATCAGGATGACTTATTCTATTCATCCCGGACCATTTTTCCAGGCAGCACTAAATTGGAGAAGGCCCGCCAAACACTTTCTCTTCCTCAGAAGCTTTGAAACTGGGCAGACGGAATTACTGTCCGCTCTCCTTTTAGCAGCAACATCACACCACCATGAGGAAAGCCATCTAATTTATGGACCCCTTGCATCTATTCTCTTAGACCAAGGGTTCCCAGTTGAATATGAATCAGATGAATTTAATACGCCACACTCAGGAACAACTTTAACTCGCCTCCAGCTTTGGCTATGTCGACTGCGACGCAAAATACCGCTCCGATAGCCAGTCACTTCATCCCTGAGCAACATGTTCTGGAGACATTCACACTTCTCTCCCCAAACGACCAGGACCACACATCCATGGACGACCACAACGTTCTTGCCCTCAACCAGCAAACATGACTTTTGCTACGCCTATGGCGACCATATCTCACTCACACGTTCAACAATGCCTTAACCTGACGATGCACATTTCGCTCAGGCATTTAGCTGCAAAAATGCCTTCTCAACTCTATAACAATTACATTTCCTTCCTTCCTTCCTTCCTTCCTACAAGACTTGCAGCATAAACGTAAACCCTTTTCCATGCTGTCATTAAAACCTTCATATAAAAACATTACGGCATCTTCGTCTTCTCTCTCATTTATTTACCTTAAAACTTAGCGAGGAAACAGCGTAACAACATTTAACTATATTTCTATCGCTAAACATCAAACATGAAATTCACAGCTTGTTAATCTGTGACTATCACAAAACGTCGTGCTGATAGATAGTGTGACCACTTTTTGACCACTTTTTGCTATTGCACAAGCCTCCTTTTCCACGGAAGAATGTTTTTGTCCTTTAGTCGTAAGTATGCAGGAAAAGAATGCCACTGGACGGTTTGCTTGATTCAGAGTGGCTGCAATAGCAGTATCAGAGGCATCGGTTTCTACTACGAGAGGTATCTTTTCGTCGACTGAATGCAATAAGGCCTTTTCAATTCCCTTCTTGAAGTTTTCGAATGTTTTTATTGATTCTGAATCAAGGGGGAATGAATTAGCTGTTATCAAGGGTCTAATTTTGTCAGAGAACTTGGGTATCCATTGAGAATAGTAAGAGAATAATCCAAGCACTCGACGCAGAGAGGTTTTGTTCTGAGGAATAGGAAATTCTGTTAATTCTCGTAGACGTTCTGCATCAAGTCTAAGTAGGCCCTGTGATATGTTATAGCCGAGAAAATCAATGGATGTTTTAGAGAAAACAGATTTATCTTCATTGAGAGTGAGGATATACTGTGTAGTAATCTTTTTAAATTTTTCTAAGTTCTCATCATGTTCTTGCTGATTTTTCCCAACTACAACAATGTTGTCTACGTTGGCATACACGCCCGTTAAATTATTTTCCTTAATAATCTCATCAATTATGCCCTACAACGAAACCGCATAGAACTCAAAATTGACAACATTCTTAGAAAAAACCAATATGGCTTTCGAAGAAATAGATCCACAACCATATAAGTATTGACTATCCGTAGAATCCTTGAAGGCAAAAAACCTATAGGCTACTATACTATTTGTCGACTTTACCAAGGCATTTGATTCCATCCAGAGGGAAGATGGAACAAATCCTACTAGCATACGGCATACCAAAAGAGACCGTCGCAGCAATGACGGTTCTCTACAGAAACACCAAAGTGAAAGTATGTTCTCTGGATGGAGATAGACTACTTCGGCATTGTAGCAGGCGTACTGCAAGGGGACACACTAACCCCATACCTCTTTATCATCTGTAGAGACTACGTGCTTAGAACATCGGTTGATAAAATCAAAGAAAACGGCTTCGAGCTGACAAAGAAAAGAAGCAGAATGTACCCCGCAAAAACAATTATCGACGCCGACTACGCCGATGATATTGCGATTCTGGCAAATGCACCCGCCCAAGCCGAAACCCTACTGCAATGTTTGGAACGAGCCGCCGCAGGCATTGGCCTCCATGTCAATGCACACAATACGGAATACATGTGCTTTAATCAAACAGGTGACATCTCCACACAAGGCTGTAGCTCTCTAAAACTGGTAGACAAGTTCACCTACCTAGGAAGCAGTGTCTCATCAACCGAAAAAGACATCGACACGCTGCTAACAAAGGCATGGATAGCTATCGATAAGCTATCGGTCATATGGAAGTCAGACCGACCGATAAAATGAAACGCAGTTTCTTCCAAGCAGCGGCCGTGTCGATACTGCTATATAGATGCACTACATGGACGCTAACAAAACGCATAGAGAAAAAGCTTGACGACAGCTACACAAGAATGCTGCGAGCAATTTTGAACAAGTCCTGGAGGCAACACCCCACAGAGCACCAACTGTATGGCCACCAACCTCCCATCACGAAAACTATCCAAGTTAGACGAACCAGACAAGCAGGACACTGCTGGAGAAGCAGGGACGAGCTCATAAGTGATGTTCTTCTATGGACCCCCTCATATGGCCGAGCAAAAGCAGGACGACCTGCTCGAACCTACATACAACAGCTCTGTAAGGATACGGGATGTAGTCCTGAGGATCTACCAGAAGATATGAACGATAGGGAGGAGTGGTGAGAGAGGGTCAGGGATATCTGTCCTGGCGGCATGACATGATGATGATGATGACCCTTTGGAAACATGCAATACCATTAGTCACTCCAAAAGGAATTCTACAAAATTGGTAAAGTTTACCATTAGCTTCAAATGCCGTATAGGGCTTATCTTCTTCTTTTATTGGTATCTGGTGATATGCACTCTTCAGATCCAATGAGCTATAAATTTTATATTTTGCTATTTCTTGAGCTAAATAATCCATTCTTGTTAAGGGATAAGCATCTAATCTGGTAAATCTATTAATTGTTCTACTGTAATCGACTACTAGTCTCTTTCTTTGACGTTCATTCGTTAGTATTAAGACCTGAGCCCTCCAAGGGGAAGTACTTTCCTCAATTACACCCTTCTTGATCATTTTCTCAATCTCAGTCTGTATGAAAAGCCTGTCAACCTCTCCACATCTTTTAGATTTGGTTGTAATAGGTTTACAGGCTGGATCAATGTTGGAGAATAAAGATGGTGTTGCAGAGAAGAGGAAAATCTCGTATTTTGTTTTGGCGCGCAATTTAATTCAACACTGAATTTCACCCAATCAGGATGACTTATCCTATTCAGCCCGGACCTTCATTTCCGGCTAGCAAAACGGGTGAGCAGCCAAAACCACTCTCTTCGGCTTGAGACAGCGACCAGAACAGACGTTCCTCTGATCGTCCCTGCTTAGCGATGCTTTTTAGCTAAACAAGCCACCCAGTGGGGACATCTCACTGTGGCTTTAACACTAGCAGCAGCAACATGGACACCCAACGAGGGAACCATCTAATTTATGGATTCTTTACGAGGAATCCCAGTTGAACATAAATTAGAAACATTCAGCATGCCTTCCACAGGCACCACTTCATGTCACCCCAAAAATTGGCTATGTCGATCCGAGCGTAACCCTGCTCTCGACACACTAGCTACCATTTCACCTCTGGCCACAACATGGAGATATCGCAGACTCTCCCCCAAAAACCAGATACAAAACTACACGGTGACTTTGAACACATCCCTCACAAGTCCAACAACACCTGCCATCTCAACAGCCCGCTAAGCCATTTCGTCTCAAACATCCAACAAGCCTAAACACCACGAGTCTTGCAGCACCAAGAACAAACCATATTCAAAGCTGCAAATAAAGAACTTTCGTTGTTGTGTTACTAAAGAATAGTTTCGTAATTCATTTGTGTGCCTAAAAAATATAGTGTTAAACAAATAACAATTTCACGCACCGCTATAGTGTGTCCACTAATGCAGAGGGTACACTACAGGAGATAGGATGAGAGATTACAAGATCTTTCTTAGAGCCCCCGAATGAAAAAGATATGGTGGAATGTTGTGACATGAAATCTTGGTCAAGAATAATATCAGAGCAGAGGTGGGGTAGAACTGAAAGTTTTACATCTGGATACCACTCACCTAGAAGGTTCAAGTCCACTGTACACTGTCCTTTGATAGAGGCTTTAAGTAATGATGACGCCAAGGATACGTTACCAGCAGCAGGTTTCGTCTGTAGTCTGTGTTTACTCGCATAACCAAGAGACATAAAGGATCCTGAGCTCCCCGTATCCATTAGCGCTGTGCCGGCGCCATTTTCCCCGACTAACACGTATAATGCACCTTGTTTTAGGGATCCTGGAAGCAGATGTAGTATTTGTCGCGAGTCTGTGAGAGCATGTTGCAGATGTTATTTTTGGGTTCGAACGACACGTTTTTGAGAAATGGCCTTCTTTTTTATACTTGAAACAAGTAGCATTTCTGGCTGCACACACATTTCTATTATGACGAGATCCTCCTCAGAAGAAACACGTATACTTGGTATTAACCAAAGCTGCACAACATGCATTAATGGGATCCGTTGACTGGACACTGGTACTGGTATTTTCCTGAGAAACTGCACCTACAATTGGTGTTTGAGTGTATGTGTATGCTTCTGAATTTTTCTGAGCTGCATGGAGCACTTTTGCTTGGTCAATGGCTATATTTAAATGCAGTGTCTTGTTTTCGAGTAGCCGTTGTTGAATAATGTTCGAACGTAAACCTGTCATAAATACATCTCTAACACAGTCGTCGCGATTTTAAACCGCATTAAAGTTACATTCTTTTGCTAGTAACTGTAGTCTTTGTACGTATTCGTCAATATTTTCCTCCTCTTTTTGGCCGCAAGTAGCAAGTAAATGCCGGGCAAAAACTTCGTTCGGGGGTTTTACGTACAGTTCTTTCAGACGGTTAACAGCAGTATCGAAAGTATTACACTCAGCAATGTATTCATATACATCAGAAGAAATACAATTTATCAAGGTATCAAGTTTATCTAAGTCAGTGTAGATGTTAGGGTCAATAATTTTGCGTAGGAACGACGAGAAGCTTCGAAACCAGTGATTAAAATTCTTACTTGACAATGGTGTATTGGGAGGGGTGTCCAAACGTTCCGGTTTCAAGTATTTCTCCATACTGTTGAATTTGTTTTGTTAAATAAATTGAAATGAGTTGACAAGACAGGTATTCCTTAACAAGGATTTATTCAACAAAACATTCCCTGACTAAGCAATTCGTCAACTGATGGATACCAGTAAGGGAGGTAACTACAATAACAAAATGCCAAGGGCGGATAAGTATAGTACAAGCAGTTCAAAATTTTTATCTCCCCACCAACTTTTAGCGTTGAAATGGTTAGTTTCCATAACACTATAAATTAATTGACAATACAAATGAATAATGAAACTTCTTTTGAAAACACAACAACGAAAGGTTTATTATTGAAGCAGGAGTAAACAAGTCAGAGTGAGGAAAGGTTCTTGTTGGTGTCGCCGGTTAGTATGTTGGTCCTTGAGTTTGTAGGAAGTGTGTGTCATTGTTGCAAGTAGCTCGTGTAACTGACCGCAAGGCTGATTGTTCTATGTGTAAAGTTAGTTGCAGCGTGTTCTTCAGTGAAGGCGTTCCATGTGGAATGTCCATAGCAGATGACGCGAGAGAGGTCTGTCTTGGCTGCTAACTAGGTCCTCTCTCACTGTCGGTCGACAACCAAAAAGGGCTAGAAAAATAGTTCTAGAGAGGAAGAAGGAATCAATGCGCTCTGTCCCTGGTTGGTCAGTGTGTGGCCGAATCGCTTTGCGGGGGCATCGATTCGCGAGAGGAAATAGATCTGTGACTGCTACAAACTTATAAAGGCAGCATTTCACCGTTTTTACAAGACACTCCCACACACTTCCAAATCAAGCTGAATACTAAGGTATAGTCAGTTGTTTAATGTTGAAAGTGCTAAAATTTTTCTCTAATTCATCTGCTACATGCACTTGCTGGATCAATTGCACCCAGCCACAAAGGATCGTGCATTATCTGAGTATATATGGGAAAGTACCCCATATATATTTAAAAATTTAACCATAGTAAGAACTACCGAATGGGCGGACATATCATTCACAAATTCAAAATGGATAGCTCCTACATTAAAACAAGTGAAGATTAAGATATACATCTTCATTTCTTCCTCTTCCCGAACCCACAAGTGACCAGTGCAGTCTATGTCCATATGATGAAAAGTTTGACAAAATTAACCTTGTGTTTTGGTAGATATGTAACCATTTTGCAGAGGCTATAGGAAGAAATAACAGACTTGATAGCCTGTCTGGCCTTATCTATCCAGAAACCAGATAAACAAAGCTTACTAAGAGTAGCTGCAATACAGAGACGCTTGCACTTGAGGTGACAGTCCATAATAAACAGGTCAGTGATATGGGAATATCAAAGTAACAAAACAGGGTACAAAATATCTTGAGGGTGCAGACTAGACTTACCAATTCTTCCCCTAGATCTGACTAATCCTCTATCATCCAGAAAGAGATCCAAATTTGCAACCTGAGTGACAACCTCATGATTGGTAGGACTTAACAGGAAAGTTTTCTCTTTTGAGAGGAATAAAGACTGTACCAACTTAAGCAAATAGACTCTGGCAGACAACCCTGGCTCATCTAATGACTTCTTCAGAGCCAACACGAATCTGAATATATATGACAAAACGCTCATAAGTTTTGCCAAAGAAGAAAATTTCTCAAACTTCATTACAGGAACCTCTTGTACAACAAGAGAACTAATGATGGTGTTGATCAGTACCATCATCTGACAATCAGGACTCAAACAATTTAAATCACTGGGGTGGGGGTGGGGCAATTAATATCTTCACCAATAAACCCCTCGAGCCCAGTTAACCAGAACTGCAATTCAGACCTAAGTTTGTCCAAAGTAATTCCCCTTGAAATCAGATCAACCGGATTATCAGCGGTGTTTACATATTTGAACACCTAATCAAATCCCAGATCGTGCAATTTCCCAATTCTTTCTCGAATGTTCTTTAAACGATTTCGTATAAACAAGCATTTTGTCTTAATATTTTCAGATAAAAACCGCGACAACATAACTTGTGCGTCTACAGCCACAATAATCCTTTTCACAGTTTCTAGTGGAAAAACTTTTAAAATTTTGGGAATACATTTTACAGCGAGGAAAACAGACAATAAGTCAAGAGAAGGCTCGGTTTTCAAGGAGGCTATTTCAGCCTTGAAAAATACTAAACTTGCAGACCCATGCTGGAAGATGTAGGCCGCAAACCCATAGGTCCTTTGTGAAGCATCACAAAATACTATTAAAGAGGCAGAGGTTGTGGAGTCCACAACAAATCTTGAGAACCTCTAACAGTCCAAACGTATCAGATCTTGATATAACTTGTCCCAAATGAGTAGAGCTAACGGAATTTTTTGTTTCCAATTTAATTTCTTCTTTCAAATTTCACTGAGGAGTATTCTCTCTTTCACCGTCACTGGTGTACATAACCCAAGCGAATCAAACATAGAAGAATTTTAAGACAGTATACTTCTCAAACCCAGTTTAGTCAAACAGGAAACCATAATTATCGCTACTTAATGGTTGGAGGGGACTGAAGGCAGTTTATTCTTATCTCAGGGCAAATTGACAGCAATTATCTCTGTACGAGATAGAATTGCGGAAAGAAGCAATTTTATCTCTGTTGTAATCACTGATAGTGTCTTCAACAAAACCTAAAGTCTCTAGACTAAAGAGCTTGTCCACAGCTCTCTACAGAGGATTCAGTAAAGCTGTCAAATGGATCAAAGTAGTCATATTTTGGATCTAGCACAAAATAAACATGTCACAGTTCATAGAAAATAGTCGGCAACGACCCCACAATAATTGATGCTACTTACGCCAGAATTAGTGGTATCTACGGCAGGACATAGAAAATCAGACATATTACTGAAATGCACAATACCTTGAGGAACCTCAAAGGTAGATCCTTTCATAAAGTGAATCAGCTGCATAGGTCCAAAGTATTTCAATACATCTATTCCTATCAATGCATGTACTGAGAAACAATCATTACGTACACAAGAAAAATCAACAGCCAACTTGCTTTCACTAGCAATAATATTTCTCACAGCAGCACTAACACCTTTGACGTGAAATTAAAGGTTCAAGTATTCATCGACCAGAAAAGGAACAGAACACTCGAAGTGAGGTAACTTTACACATTCAGACTTCTCCTGGCCGAACCGAGAAAGGTCTTAATTATGAAATCTTTTTTTTTTTTCATGGGAACAGTACGGCAGTGTAAAATATCCAGTACTCCATCAGATAGATAGGAGCACTGGCTACAAGAATCCAATAGACAATTAAATGTCTTTTCAAGCTTATCCCTAACAACCATAATTTGTACTATAGGTAACAGAAGATTCATATCCCCCATCTACAAGCAAGGATTTGAATCCACTTGAGACATCTCCAAGTCAGGACACAAGTCGCCCACGTGTTCATAACTCTTGCATTTCCAACATTGATAGAGGCTACCATTTTACCAGGACATTGCTCAGTATTATGTGCAGGCCTTGAACAATAAATACACAATTTAGCTGCCCTGTATTGTTGCAAACGGTCTTTTATTTCAGGATACTTCTTACAGTCGAAGGCACTGTAACTATTACATCTGTAAAAATTGCATTTATAGCTGGCAAAAATAGGTTTCACAAAGAAATTCTCTAATGTGGAGGGCTTCCCGCTAATCTTTGTGGATTTGAATTTACTCAAACTTAAAGGTTTTTTGCTTGCTGACAGGTTTAACGGAATTAGACGTTTCAGGTTTAGTGATCTCCTACGTACGAATCACATCAGAATAATGATTTAAGATATCATCCAGTGAGGGATAATTTTGACCTAGTACGTGTATAATCTCACGTTTTAACCAAGTAGGGAGTTTATAAAAATGATACAGCTCAAAAGTGGATTACCTGGGGTGTCCTTTACTAGAAAATCCTGGAAAAAAGAATTTTAAAGCTCATATATCTGAACCTTCATTTGTTCAAAAACAACTGATTTAAAATCCAAATCTCGAATGGCTTTGAGTTATTAATAGATTTGAAAATGGTGTTAACAATATATTTCCTGTCCAGAAATTCTATCTCTAGAATTTTAACAGCCGTTTCAAAATTAGCATCTGAGATAGACAGATGGCTTATTATTCTGTGAGCGTAACCCTTGAGATGATTCTTTAAATTATCATCTTCAAAGACTTACCCTCAACACTTAAGACAATTCTCAAACTCCTTATAGAAGTTGAGATAGGCCAACTTATTTTCCAAACTATCAGGGTCAAAAACAGGACACTTCAATTTGGGGGTAACACTATAATGTGAGAATTGCAACCCTTCTGCTTCTGTATTAAGTCGTGCGACATCATTCTTCACGACTTCAAGTTTACACAAACATTAAGACACGCGCAAACGATATAATGTCTCGTTCTCATTGTGCTTTATAATTTCTTCTTCATTATCTATGTTATATGACCGAAAGAGATCTCTTCTACTTTATCGTACACACAAAGTAATGATTGCAACTAGCGGCCACGAGAGCATTCACCGGATGTTATCGATACTAAGACTTTCTTCAAAATGGAAAAAAGGGGTTTCTGCGCATAGAATCAGTGCATAGTGAAATGTCGATGAAATTTGTCAAACAATAAAAATAATCAAAAGTAATTTTTCGGCTAATCTGTGACCTTCGCGGTAAAAAAAAAAACCTCAAAGAAAACCCAATCTGATCTGACCAGAAGAGAAAAACGATATAAAAGACAAATTTTTCGACAGCGGGGCAGATCAAAAGAAGGCAGACGACAGCCGCAGACCAGAACTCCAACTGAGAGAGAAAGACAGAGACAGAGACAGAAGCGAAACTCGAAACCACGCATCAACCACATTGACTTTCTTCTTTTCCGCTTTGAAGGAAGCGACAAATCCGTAAATCACCAAACACCCTTTCCCTCTCCGCACTCGTAACATCTGATTGACCGCGTGCACGTAAGTCCAACAAACCAACCACTATTAAGTATAGGACATTTTTTCTCCTTTTTAATTCCATACTAACACGTTTTTACAAACCCAGCTATTTGAACTTTTTACACATTTGTTTCCAATACGATTGTTAAAATTTTTACATGCCTTCGTATTCTTTGTTTTTGCAACTGTGTTTTTGTTCTTTCCTTGCAACTATACACTTATCGTAGTCGACCGACTACTCATAACCCAAACGAAAACAAAACAAACAAACCCCATTCCTAAAAAAATAATGAGTCACTGATGTCGTCAGTCAATAGTATATAGGGATTTTACGTTAAGGGACTAAATTGCTCCGCACAGAACGTTTTCTTTAAATATTAAATTCAGCCTGTTTATCTAAAGACATTCTTCAATTTATGGACAAAATAGGTAGTATTCAAAAACACATGGTCGAATTAGAATAAAGTTTCTCACTATAATATAGTAATAATAAGCAAAGTCATCCAACATAGACCACATAGCGTAGTAGCACAGAGTAGCTATATAAGCAGCGGTATCAAACTGGGTCGAATCAGTTTGGCTGGGGACAGCCGCGGGTGTGGGAAGAAGCCAGATTTCTCCCTGGTCGTTCTACGACTGAAGCCTAATCAGCAGCAGCTGCCCATGAGGACTGCTCAAGACTTCCACTAAAGCAGACGTCCCGATTCCAGCCGCAGACGACGCAGGAAGATTGCCAGCCTCTCAGCTTAAAAACTCTTTTCAGGGCTACTAAGAAAGTTTTTCCAAACATCTCCTGAGACGGCACAATGCAGCAGACACAACTACCAGCCTCTCAATCTAACAGACCTTTTCAGGCCTAATTCAGAAAGTCTAACACTCTTTGCGACAGCACCAGCAGCTACCTCCTTGCACCAGCGACCACTTTACTGCAGCGGGAACTACCACTCCTGCACCGGCGACCACCTCACTGCAGCGGCAATTACCACGCCTGCATCGGCGGCCATTTCCCTGCAGAAGTAGCTACTAGTTCTGCACCAGCAGCTGCCAGTCCTGAACCAGTGACCACTTTCCTGCACCAGCAGACACCAGCAACTACCAGTCTTGAAACAGCGACCACTTTCCTGCACCAGCAACTACCAGTTCTGGACCAGCGAACACCTTCCTGCACCAGCAGATACCAGTCCTAAGACAGCGACCACCTATCCAACGAATACCAGTCTTGTACCAGCTGTCCAGACCAGCTCCAGCGACGAGATCCTGTTCCAACGATCACCACCCGGCCGAGGCGATTGTTCGCCGTACGCTTTTTCGATTTACCATTCGCCATAATAAAATTTGGCCATTCGAAGAAACCCTTGTTTTGTCATTCTTGCCTAGTTCGTTGTTAATCACTATATTTATCTGGCCTCCGCAACACACTGATATAGCATCTATTTCTATTTGTTATTTGTTCATTAAGCTAATCAATAGAAGAGATTAGGACCTCAACTCTACTCTTCTAGTCCAAAAATAATTTTTTCCCACGTTTACTTCAGATTTGAGAAATTCAATCATAGTATTTACATTCTTCTTAAGAATATCAATAAGATGTGGAACTTGGGCGAAGACGTCATTGTCAAAATTACTGAAAACAAAGATGGCGTCAAAAATGGCCGGAACAAACTATGACTTTAGAATTTTAATAAAACGTAATGTTTAGAGAAAGGAGGCCAATTTATAAAAATTCCACATAAAATACGGACACAAAATACAACCATGCAATCAGCTGTAACCAAGATGAATAACAAGGATCTCCGTTCAAAGCCTTAAGTTTTAAACTATACTAAGGGACTTTACAAAAACCGGGACTTCTAATAAAAATATGCTAAATTAAACGCATATATAAGAGAACTAAACTTATGCAAAATGAACTTATGTAGAATTAACTTAACAACACTTATGCAAAATTTACTTAGGAAAACATATGCAAAATTAACTTATGTAAAATTATTAACACATATGCAAAATAGACCCCGAATTGACCCAGAAATATTGGTGCCCCATTCAATAAACTCATTTACCGATAACATTTCCACCATGAATAAGAAATAACATCTTTAAAATTTAGGTACATCTGAACCACTTGGATCTCATCAGTTGGAAAGTCATGCATGATTTTGATATAGTATTTATATCGTTAAGCGGACCACCTAACTTCTAAAATCATACAAAAATCAATATCGGATGTTTGTTGTTTTTGAGTGCGTAAAATTAAAAAGAAAACACTGACTGAAACTTAATTTTATCTGGATTGTAGATGTAAATATTTTTTTTCTTTTTTAGAGGGTTATTCTAAATAGTACACAATATTTTTCAAAACTGACAAATTTTTTAATAAAAGGTAGGTCTTCTGCTAAACACACACACAAGAATACATATAAACACATAAGTAAAGTAAAGTTGGCGACTTTAGTTGAGGGTGATCCGAAGGCTCCCTTTTCAATAACCATTACAGAGGTGTAGGGGAGGGCGCTTCTCCTTTCCCTGGATTGCTCCACTTTACCCTTGATCCTTACCTTATAATGCTGAGTGATAAGCAAGGCGGCATCAAGTACCATTTTTGAGTCTTTGGTATGACTCGACCTGGGATTGAACCCCGGTCTTCCGGACCATTCGCGAACACCCTACTCAATAGGGCAATGGTCCGGTAAAACACATAATATACATACATATATATATAGTAATCATTCGTTGTCTGTGTTTTAATCTCATCAATAAACGCCACCCTAAAAGATGAGTAAGCAGTAGTTCCTCAACTGAACTATTTGATCCCGTGAGTCTCGTCCGCCCAACATTTCGTTAGGCGCACCGTTGTCCCGTCGTTGGGTTCGTCCACCTTGACGTCCACCACGCTGCTTTCCAAAGCTTCCGAGGTATATCTTGTGAAAAAAAAAAAAAAGAAAGAAAAATTAGTCCTTTTCCTTCCTTTTCTTCTTGTCCTCTCCCCGTCGTACGCGCATTGATTTTTCATTCACTGGAGAATCCTTATTTACAGTTTGACGCAATCTTAAAGCTTTCCATTTTAACACAAACATAAGTTTTCCAAGACAGAATCATTTCCATATGTATGAAAAAAAAAAAAACCTGAAATAAGATCTTCTTTTCCTTTCTTTTTTCTCCTTTTTACTTTTCTCTCCCACCCATACATTCCTTAAGCTTGAACTTAGTACAAGTTCACAGTTTTGCTATTGTAGAATTCACCAGATACTTATAGTTCCGAGCATTTCATGCTTGTTAATACCAGCATTTTGAATGATAGTAAAGTTACCTTCTTCGGGTCGCTCATTTGGTTTACAGCAGTATGGTACAGCTCTGTCTAACATTCCTTGTTTTGACTTAAATTATCGAGCTATGTGTGCGAGGCTTCGTTTGTTTCCTCCCAAACCTTTTTTCCTCTTCTTTTTTTAAAAACTATTTTGGCAGATAAGGAAGACTACTTAGACCGACAACAGGAATGTAGCCTGAAAGACCTGCAGGGAGAAATGGACGATAGGGACGAGTGGCGAGAGATGGTCCGGGAGATCTATGCTAGCAGCATGACATGATAATAATGATACGTATATATATATATATATATATATATATACACACACACACACACGATGGTCATTCAGTAAATTAGGGAATTTAAAAAAAAAAAGCAAAATTAATTTTTTTCTTTTTAGAATTGTTTTCTATAAATGTAAACACTGCATTGTTTGGAATTGGTTTATAGCAAAAATTATTTTAATCACGCAAAAAATATTTTTCTATTGAGGCCATTCAAAATGGCGGCAAATTAAACAGAGTGCTCCAGGCTTGAACATGCCTGTTATGAAATGTTTTGGTGGCTGAGAAGGGCAAACCAGAAAAATATGTGATGGGTCTGGAGAAGTAAAATAAAAATGTTTACAAAGAACTAAACGTATTTTCCAATACAATTTTGAGTCGAAAAGACAATTTATAGAGTGGAAATGCACTGACTCACAGTAAAGTCCTAGGCATAGGCATAGTGGTCATTAAAGAAGGTCATGCTGACAGTTTTCTGGAAAATGCTCGTCTCAATTGATTTCCTTGGAAAAGGTGCAAATTTAAAGAGTGCATCCTATTGCTAACTTCGGCAAAAATCACCTTATTTATGAATGAACCACGTGTGTAACACCACGATTCTAAATAGGTGATGCGTGTTGTACTACCCCTCAGGTTTCGGTCTGACTTTGTGGTAACCTCACCTTGATAAAAAGAGACGAACACAAAACACCGTCCGTTGGTTTCTTTAATACGAAGTTTATTTGCTACTACTCTTTCTGAGTTGTCGCCGAAAAGAGAGAGATAAAGTATGAAATGCGTCAACTGCTTTAGATAGACTGAAAGAACAAAACGTCGCGAGACGAGAGAGGCAGACACAGACCTAGTTATTATGTTTTTCGACCCGGGCTTTTTCTGTTGTAGCTCTCCGAGGTAGTCATAATCACTGTTTTTCCATCTTCACATTTTCAAATGGAACGCCTGAGGTTCATTCGTTCTTTCTGGACTAAAGCTTCTTCACGACCTCCTGATTAAGTGCGCTGGTGTTGGCTAGCTCCTTCGTGGCGCTCACTCAAAATGAGTGCTGACTTTTCTGTCCGTTTTCACATCTTCGCAGCCGGTCTGGAATTGACTTTTTTTGTTTTCTATTCCACACCCACTTTAACAACTTCCCTTTTAAGTTTGTTTCAGCCAATCTTCGCTCGTCAGGCCGATTGCTGCGGTCACAATCTATTTTTAACAGGGCGCTGGTCTGCTGATACAATAACTAGGATTTAGGGGTTACCTTCTGTTCACCATCCTATTCGTTTCTTCCTTATTGTTCTTATAGCATCTCTCTCTCTCTCTCTCTCTCTCTCTCTCTCTCTCTCTCTCTCTCTCTCTGTGACCCTTATCATCGTGTTTCTCTCTTTTTTCTCTCTCTCACTGCCTCGGATCCCTTTCATATATATGTCCCACAGTTATCTGGTTAACCTCTAACTTTGAACTTCAAATTTACCTGGAAAACAATTTATTACTAAAACAACCAACTAAAATAATTATCTAAAATCATTAATTGTTTTACATGTAATTATGTGTATGTGAGAAGTTATTTTTTCCTGATGTAATCCAGCTGGTTCAAGTGTCCTAAGATGGGTAATAATTACTTTTACCTATTTCTGCAAGGTTCTTTTCTGATATATTTTTTCATATCTTTGAAGCAGGACTGTGCAAACGATCTGAAAAAAAAAAACTTGAATTTAGAATTTGGTTTCAAAAATATAATCAGATCATTATTATCAAATGACATAAAACAAAGTAAAAGTAAATTGAGATATGAAAAAAAAAGTGACGGAAATGAAAAATTATTTACTCACAACTGATATACAAACGACAACCAAAGCAGAGAAATAAAAATACTCTTTCTTCGGCTTTGAATACCCTCCTTCGTTATTTATGATCACATTTTGGTCGGTAGAGTCAGTTTTCTAAGCAGAGATATATTGATGTTTTTCTAATGTTTTTCTTTCAGTATCTGTTGTTATTTTGTAAAACATTTGAACAGTTGAAGCCATTGTTGTTAGGCAAGAGCGATGACCGATTAGGACGATGATGAGAGACAGCTAGAAGTAGGAATTGATGATTATTTCTCTCTTTCCAAAGTGTCTTGTCATTCTCTTAGGGTTTAGATTGTGAAACTGACAAAGAATGTCTATCTAAATTTTTCCCTATAATTTACTTTATCTAGTCAAAATCTAAATAGCACACACACACACACACACACACACACACACACACACACACACACACACATATATATATATATATATATATAGGATTTACAGTCCTATATTTTTTAAATGGCTGGCCAAGAGCTCGTGGAGCAAAATAAAATCAAGAAAAATTGGATCCAAGACTCACTTGTTCCTGAAACAAAAGTAGTGGAATGTCGGTAAATTAAATAGTTTCGGGAACCTGATTGGACAGAGTAGTCACGTGCCGGTGTTTTCAACTACGGACATGTATTTTACTTTACCCTATTTACCAACCCCTCCGCTCGGGCAGGATATGACACAAGGTCAATTTTTTAAGCGGAGTTTAACAGGTTTTAATTCAGAGTTTTCCTTCTCCTAGACTAGTTGCCAAACCAAGGCTGAAGAACCTAGTCTGTCCTACTATTTACCCATAGCTGGAGGGAGAATAATTGGATTCATACCTTTCCCAAGGGTATTAGTGCTATGTATTTTGCTTTACACTCTCTCATTCTTCGTCCTCTCAGCTAGCGACACTTAGCTTCAGACAACTAGACAGTTCTCAATCTCTCACGCGCTCGTACAGCCTCAGGTATTTCGCCACGTACTACTTCCAACATGCAGCCTAAAATGAGAGCCAACAAAAATATTTATAGTCCTAATGAAATTGGAATGTTTGCCACACTTCAATATTCTAAACTTTTCATGGACCTCAAAATTATTTTACCTGACACGTTTAGCTTGCTAGCAGACGAATACTTCACTGATATGTACTTTTTAGTTTCTGTAAAAAAATTTTGGAGAAGAACTTTTTCACTGAGGGAAAAGCAATGGTTGGTTATTCTAATCACAGAGTAACGGATTGTAAGAGATTTTTTGTTCACTCACCTGGGGTGTGACAGAAAGGGACAAGGCTGTTCTTATCGGTATCGGATTGGCCGAAACGTTGTGGGCTTGCTGCTATTATTGTGAAGTGGGAAGATTCAAGATTTCTTTTTTGAATGTCGGAGAAAGAGGTAAAATTTCTGTCTTTTTTCTCGATAACACATCGTAGGGTGAGGACGTACCGGAGATAGCTCGTGGCGGGAGTTTATTTTAAATGGCTTAGCAAAGATACGTAGTTTCTGAGAGGTGCAGGCCAGGAGTTTCTTGAGTAGAAGCTCAGTTTTATGGTCAAGCAGAGAGACGAGTAGGTCTCTGAGACGTGCTGGCTAGAAGTTGCCATTTTGTTTATTTGCTATCTCGGAATAATTCAGTTGTAAATGACCTATAGATTTAAAGCGAAAGAAAGAAAAAAAAAGGAAAACAGAGAAAGAAAAGAGTAAAGAAACGAAAGAAAAAAAAAGTTTCCGACTAAATTACAATTTCTCCCCATAGACAACAACGAAAGAAAAAAAAGAAATAAAAATGAAAAGAGTAAAGAAACGAAAGAAAAAATAAGTCTCCGCAAAAACTACAAACTTTCTCCACAAACAAGAAAGAAAAAGAAAAAAAGAAAAGAGTAATGCAACGCAGTCTATAATCAAAATCCGATAGACAGATGGATGATGGGATGCATCCTCCCCTTCCCTAAAAAGAGTGACCTCGGATTAGCCAAAAACTACCGAGGCATAACACTTACATCCATAGCAGCCAAAATTTACAATGCCCTACTACGAAACCGCATAGAACCCAAAATCGACAACATCCTTAGGAAAAACCGAAATCGCTTCCGAAGAAATAGATCCACGACCTCACAAATATTGACCATCCGTAGAATCCTTGAAGGCGTACGGGCAAAAAACCTACAGGCGACATTACTATTTGTCGACTTTACCAAGGCCTGGTGGCAGCGGTAAAAAAAGAAATAGAAAAAAAAACACAAGACAACAACCTCAAGAAGAAGGAATATTGGATATAAATCTAAAAAAAAAAAAAAAAAGTGAGTACACCACGATAAATTTTTATTGAAAAAAGAAAAAAAAATGGCGACTTCAAATATTTCATTACCAATGTTAGACTGGACGAATGAAAACAAACATGAAGCCTTCAGCGAATGGGTTGACTTTATGTCATCCTACTTCGTAATTCATAACGTGGAGGAAAAATTGAAACATAACTATATATTAATAAGCACGGGACCAAAGGGTCGCGAAGTTATTAAAAATGCTCAACTCACGACCGAGCAAAAAGAAAATTCAAAAAACGTATTCAAAGTTTTTGAAACACAAATGATTCAAAAACCAAATAAATGGGTTGAACGTTTGGAGTTCACTTCATTCGAACAGAATGACGAAACAATTGACGAATACTTAGTCAGACTGCAAACGAAAGCAGATAGATGTGAGTTCGGTACCAACAAGGACGAAAGACTCCTAGAACAAATTATAAAAGGACTAAAATGTTCAGACGAAAGGAGAAATTTAATAAGCAAACCTAACCTCACACTAGAGATAGCTATCGAAAACATAAGAGCATACGAAGCTACAACCCAAAATAATACGCGCTATAAGGACGCAAGCGAAATGAAAGCGGGAGTATACCACGAGATAGAAATGAAAAGGACCAAACCGTGCACAAGATGTGGAAGAAATCACGGAAAAAGAAGAGAAGACTGCTATGCCTTCAACAAAGAATGTAAAAGATGCCGTGGACTATATCATTTTGAAAACTACTGCCTCACAAAAATGTATACGCGACAAAATAGCAAATACAGTCCAAATAAAATGAGATATAGTAACAGAAGTCAAAGCCCACACAACAGACACAGAAAGCAGAATATTGCTAGGAGAAATGTGGACGCCACTTATAAAGTAGAAAATGAATACAAAGAGGATGATTTATGTCTATACACCACAAATAAAGAGAATGGTGACAACAGAGAAGAGATATTCGCCAATATAGACTGCGAAGATGCAGAAAAAAGAGAATATAAAATAAAAATGAAAGTGGACACTGGGGCAAACGGAAATATAATACCGTACATGATGTATAAAAAAAATGTACCTCTAAAACAACTATGGCAGCATAGAAATACCGACCAACGTAAAAAGGGAGATAACCACTCTATGGGCAGTAAACGGTACCAAAATAGAACAATATGGTTCCATAATACTGAAAATTAAACATAAAAATTCACCTATTATAAAGACAAAATTCTTTATATGTGAAAATGAAACAACAATATTGGGTTTAAGACCATCCATACAGTTGGGATTGGTGCAGATCAATTGTAGTATAACAACAGTTGATACAAAAAGAGAAATAAAAAATATAGAAGACCTGGCAAATGAATACCCGGACAGATTTCAAGGTATTGGAAGCTTCCCAGGGAAACAAAAAATACACATTATTGATAATGCAACACCAGTCATCCAACCTCCAAGAAAATACCCTGTTCACATAAGAGAAGAATTAAAGAGTGAACTTGAAAAAATGGAAGACATAGGTGTGATAAAGAAGGTAAATGAACCAACAGACTGGGTGAATGCAATTGCATGTAGCAGGAAGAAAAATGGTGCATTACGAATATGCTTAGACCCAAAACCACAGAACAAATGCATCAAAAGAACACACCACAAAACCCCAACTCTTGAAGAAATTTCCCATAAACTGGCAGGTGCTAAACACTTCACAAAACTAGATGCAAAACATGGATACTGGGCTATACATCTAGATGAAGAATCGAGTCTGCTCACATGTTTTAATACTCTGTTTGGTAGATACAGATATTTAAGATGTCCGTTTGGTCTAAAGATGTCACAGGACATACACCAACAAAAAATGGATCAAATCCTGGAAGATTGTAACGGAGCCATCGGAATATCTGATGATGTCTGCATATACGGCAAAACAATTGAAGAGCATGATAGAAGATTGAGAAAGACAATGGATACAGCCCAAAAGTATGGACTTGTTTTTAATAAAGAAAAATGCAAAATAAGACAAAAACAGATAAAATTCTATGGTCTTATTTGGGATGAAAATGGTTCACACCCAGACCCAGAAAAATGTGACAAAATTAAATCAAAGCCGATACCCGCCAACCGAGAAGAACTACAACAGTTCTTAGGTATGATCCAATACCTAAGCCCTTTCATACCAAAACCCAGTTCCAAAACAGTCCCACTGAGGTCATTACTCAAGAAGGACACTGAATACCAATGGAACGAAACCGTAAATATAGCTTTCCAAAATTTGAAAGACCATATCCATGAAAATATATGTCTAGCCTACTTCAAGCCAAATGCAAAAACAACGATTCAGGTAGATGCAAGCATGTCAGGACTAGGTGCAACGTTAATCAATGATAACAAAATTGTTGCGTTCGCCAGTAAAAGATTAACTGACACTGAATCACGATATGCAAATATTGAAAGAGAGCTACTAGCAGTGGTATTTGGTTGTGAAAGATTTCATACATATGTATACGGAAAAGAATTCCAAATAGAATCAGATCACAAACCACTAGAAAACATACAAAATAAAAAACATTGTACAAGCACCCCCAAGACTGCAAAGAATGCTATTAAGACTACAACCATATGATGCTCAGATCTTATACAAACCTGGTAAAGAGATGAGAATACCAGATTATTTGTCGAGAACACAGCCAACACAAGGTGAAGAAATTGAACTTGACCTAACAATACATACTGTTGACATAACAGTACAGAAACAAATAAAACTACAAGAAGCTACAGAAGAAGATGAAGAATTGAAAATACTAAAACAAGTAATAGTAAATGGATGGCCAGAGGATGTAAAGGATACACCTAAACTTATAAGAAATTACTGGTCAATGAAAGATTGTTTATCTGTACAAAATGAATTAGTGACTAAAGGTGAATGTATAGTCATACCAAAAAGTATGCAAAACACAGTCCTTAAAAGAATTCATGATGCACACCAAGGGAATGTGCTTCGCTAAGGAAAGTTCTTTGTTGGCTACTTGTAAAAACAGGCTCACCCTTGTTTACAATGAAATTATTTCGTTTTTCTAGCCACGCTAATTTGAAAGGCGAAAATGACTTAATTTAAAATAAAATACAGTCATAATATAAATCTAATGCAATGTACCTTAATCATATTTGATGTTACGATTTTATTTTTTGAAATTTTTAAAACTAACTTAATTAAATTCATGTTTTTGTTTTTTTTAACTGCTAGTTTGTTGGTATTATTTTATTTAAAACGATGTTAACTGTTTTCTATCGTGAAAATTAACGACAATATTTTTCATAAAAACCCCAATCGTTTTGTTTATTTTAAATTTGACTGTTGAAATTGAGATAGATAGAAAGTCTTTTTTTTAAATGTAGGGGATATATAAAACACCTTCTGCAGTTAGGCACTATTTTTATCAAACTTTTTCGTCAGTCGTCAATATTTACAATGCTCCTTACTTTCACATTCATTCTTCATTCGTTTACTTTCTTGGTCTTTCACGATTGAGTTAGAGTCTCATTGATTGCTCTATTCATACGGCCTTGTGCCACATTTAAGCATAAAGTTTAGTAAATTACTACTTTCCTTGTTTTATATCACATATAAGCACAGCTCTGTTATTAATTTGTGTATTCGCACATTATACCTATCTGTTTTGATGAATCATTGATTTTTTGCTAAAACAAAATTGTTAATATTCTTTATAGAGTATTTTATAATCATATTTCATGCAGTGGAAGAAAATATATTGAAAACAAAAAATGGAAAGTTCAACTTGCATTGACGGTGAGTATCAAAAATAACCCAAAAACTGTCTTACTGAATAACCCAGTCGAAAAAAATTTTGGTAAATATTTTTATTTTTGTATAGCATACTTAAGCAAATAATAATAATAATAAAATAAAATAAACAAAAACAAATAAACCAACAAACTTAAAACTATTGTCAGTATTATTATTTGTGTGTATGTGTGTGTGCACACACATACACACTTCAAAGACCCATGTTATTGTTTTAATAAAGGCTTTCAAATCTCTCAGAGAGATTAATGAAACCTTATTCCTTTTATTACCCAACAAAAACTAAAATTCTTCAACCGATTACAATTTATCATTAGTGAAAATAGAAACTCAACAATTTCTCTATTTCTATGTAGCTGTTTCGATAGTAATATCTTATTAATATTTCCTTTTTAAACTCGGTATTTACCTTTTCAAAATCTAATCATTTCTCCCCGCTTGAAGCAAAAGTTTATTGATGTTTATTTAATCAATACTTGGTAATTATTTTTAATTTGTCCGTTTTATTGACTCTATTAATGTTCCTTCGGTATTTTATATCGAACACCCGCTGTCTTATAAAGTCAGACAAAGTTTATTGTAGTTATCACAGATCCAATAATCTTAAGTGCAATATAACATTTACAATGTCAATTGAATCCTCTTTTTAAGTTACATTTTTCGCGGAAATTGAAAATTTCTGAATAAAATCGAGGTCATTTTCAAACTACATAAGAAAAATAGATTTTCAAATAAAATTATAGTTAGAAACCTTCAAAGGAATTTTAATGAGGTCAATATTATGTAAGACGTTTTGATATGATTTTAAAGACAAAAATGACTTTCTAGATTTAATTCAAAATAAGATATAATAAATATAACGCCAGATACAATAATCTCTTAATTGTGTTTGATATTTTGTTTGTTTTGTAAATATTTTAAAAGTTTTTACTGATAACTTCAATGAAATATAATAAAATTCATAGTCAGTGTTTTCAAATTTATCCCCCCTACTTTTTAGCAATTTTTTTGTAAAAAGAAAAATCAATGATAATTGTATAATGTATAGATATATAACTATTCTTGTTTGTTACCGTTTTCTAATTGAAAAAATAAATCAAAAAATAAAATACAATACAAATAAAAACAAATAAAATTTCATTTTGGTGCTTATACAGAATAGCACTACTGAAATTTACATTAATTTTATTTTAATTTACCTAAAAAGTATAAACAATATAATACATCCATAATCCATATGAGACTAATTTTCAGCTATTTGCTTTATTTTTTACTTTAAATTTTTTTTTAATTGCACAGTTCCCAAAATTACAAATCTACAATAAGCCAAACTTGAAGGTGACGTACATGAATAGTCTGAATCTTTGCTTTGTGCAAGTTATTAATACATCTAGGAAGTATAATTTTTTATCTTGTACTTCATATTTTTCCAAGTTATGCTGATGCATTCAGTTGATATTTTAATAAAAAAATTGCCATTAATTTGATATAGTTTTAATCTACAGATCCTCTCTCAGCCATGTTAATTATGTTTCCAAATCTATAAAAACTTGAACTTATCAAACATAATACATTAGTAATATCAGTTGATAGTTGGTTCTTTTTTCTTTTAGATAAATCACTTGAAATTTTAGAGAAGCTGAGCAAGCAACTAACTGGAGGAACAGGTTGGTTATTTTATTTCTGTTTAGATATATTTTTAGTCTCTCAGTATTATGGTATATAGCAAAATATTTTTTTTAAATCCCGAAAAACAAAGTGTGTGTGTGTATGTATATATACACATATATATATATATATATATAGAGAGAGAGAGAGAGAGAATTGATAACAAGGTAATGGCAAAAATGGGTAGGTGAAATATTAAATAAAAGAAGGATAAAGTAAAGAAAAAAATATTTACAAGAGAGAAGGAGAAAAGTGACAAAAGAATTGAAAAGGTAAGGTAAAAATTTATTGGGATATATTCATATGAAAATGCATAGAGTTAGAAAATAAATTCGCCCTGTCGGCTGGGGCTGTAGAATATGCCGACTGCACCTCTGCAGAGGGGTAAGACCCCACCAATGAGGCTACCTGTTGGTCATGGGTGGCGACCCGTAAGGTGCTAGGACGGATCCCTGGTGGTTGAGCAGTCATTGAGTGGTCAATGGCTTGCTACACACCACTTTGGCCCTTACTTGGTCTGACGGGTGGTCAGATTGGGCCCGATCCGATCAATCGGCTGGTCATGTCAAGCCCTAGCACCTATATATTTTATCCCAACCGTACTTTTAAATCTGCACTTGAAGCAAGTTCCCAACCCTTATCTTAGTTGCAAGAAGGTGGTAGTTAAGGGTCAACTGAGTTGAAAATAAGAATTTGACCAGTGCTGAGAAATTGGCAACGGCTCGGAAGCCTATCTTCAACTCGAGTATACTGGTGGCGTATCCCCCGTCTCAACCTAGGCGAATGGGTTACACCCTTGGTTTATTCCCAACACAAGTTGGACTCCTTGGTGGGTGGAGGAGCGCAGGGCCAGTGAAAAATATACAGCATATATGGCGTCTTCAAACAAAAAAACTAAGCGGAACCTCTCAAAATCAGACTCGGAAAATAAGGCAGCAGACGTCCCCAGATTCATTTTTATTAAATCTTTGTAAATATATGTATATATATATATATATATAGATATATATGTACATATATATATAGATATATATGTACATATATATATAGATATATATGTATATATAGTATATATATAGATATATATGTATATATATATAGATATATATGTATATATATATAGATATATATATCTATATATATATATA